>PVJX010022297.1:0-30729 GCA_004027295.1 Dolichotis patagonum
CACCTACTAAAGACGGGGAGACATGCAGGATCTTGGGCTTCAGACCAGGCTCACTGGGATCCAAATCCGCTTGTGAACACATTCACCAGGTGATTCATTCCCAAGATGGATCTGGGAAAGAGTTGCTGGGAAGTAGAAGGGAAGGGCAGTGAGTTCGACCACAGTCCAGAGGAGACCACTGGGGAAAGAAATCGAGCCATGAACAATGTTCAGCGGCATCAAATAACAGAGATGATGAGTGAGCCCAGGACACCAAGGGATTCGTGGGTGCATGGGCTCAGGAGGTCTGTGCCAGGGACCAGGTTCTAAGCATCGGAGGGGTTGAGGGGGCAGGAAGGGTCCCTGCCCTGCAGCATCTCCTTGCTTGGCTCCAGAAGCCCCGTACCAGGCCTCTCCTCCGAGCCGTAGCTCTGGATCAGGTCACCTGGTCCTGCAGTGTGAGCCTTCTCTCCGCGACAGGCCCCGGGTGCTCCTGAGGCCAGAGACCGTGCCTTAACTCACCCGCCTCCTGTTCCTAGCCTCACAGGACGAGATGCACAGGACACTTTGCAACACTTATGAATAAATGCATGAGCAACTGAATAAGCCAGGCAGGACTGGAGCCAGGCCTGTAAGGACACAGAGCCCAGCTCCATTCTGTTTCCCCATCACCGCTGTCCCAAAGTGACCCTGGGGAACTTAGGCCAGTGCCCCAAATCATCAGGCTATGTTATTAAAAATGAAAATGTAACCTACAATCCCAAACCTCCCTCAGTTATGGCGTGGCTGCCCCTCAGCTGCATCCTTCTAGTGTCAGAGAAGGCTCCAGCGTCTTCGGTTCCAACATCCATAGCTGAACCCTAAAGGAGGAGGAAGCTTGGAAAGCGGTGAAGGAGCCTGCCTCAAGTTGTATGGTTTTAGTTATTTTTTTATTAGCACAAGTTTGCATTATACAATGGTTACACTCCCTGTGGGGAGCTGGCCCGGGGACGTGGCTCATCTAACCTCTTTTACTCTCCCCTTCCCTCCCCACTCCCTGCATCTCTGGGAGGTCACCTCTCCCCTAGTTCAGAGCAGGATTCAAAGGGCCCTCATCCCACAAAACCAGGATACATAGTACTCGAGAGAGACATGCAGTGTATATAACCATCACTGCTGCATGATGGGAGACCTTGAATAGAATCATGGAGTCCCAAGTATTTCTCACATCTTTATTTATGTTTTGAGCTCTTTCCAAAAAAAAAAAAAAAAAAAAAGTGAGTGCCAGCTCCGGGAGGGTACTACTTGTATTTGAATCTTGATCCTGGGTACATTTTACGTGTGCGGCCTTGAGAAAGTTAGTTAACTTCTCCATGTTTCAGGGTCCTCATTAACGAAATGGAGGCAATAGTGGTGACTCTTATCTCCTGGGGCTTCCCTGGGGGTGCATGTATGAGCAAGTGACTTAGTTCCTGGGACACGTCACATAGTGTCAGCAACTACCCACCCATCTGACAGCACCCCCCCAGCACTGCACCTCTTCCCCATTCTGCCTTCTGTCGCCTGTGTCCCACTGGGCCAGGTGTAGGGTGGCATCTGGGGCTTCAGGGAAAGCAGTGCCCGCTAAGATTTGATGGTACGATTGTCTCAGGGAATGGTCTCAGCATGCTGGGAAGGAGGTATTTGATAATCTAACTTATGTGGGGATGGTTTAGACTTTTCAATGCCTGCATTCCTCTAAAGTACACAGGACATACTCTTTGCAAAGGTTCCTAAAGAGAGAGACTCCTCAACAGAAGGACCAAGCACCAGCTCTGGGATTGCAGCTGAGTCCCAGATCAAGCAGACTGGTATTGTTAGGTGCATAATGAGAGGAATCAGAAAGCCTGGCTCTGGAGACAATCCGCTTTCTGACACTGTGTCACAGGACAAGAGGACACTGGAAAGAACTCCAAGATAGATGATTTTGTTGGTTCGCTGTTCTGAATTTGGGGTCATACTTTCTTGGGGAAGAATATGTGGACAAGTGAGCCTCTGAGGACATAGGTTGCAGGGACCACCTTGACCACGAAGGTCAAGGCCTCCATGGAGAAATGAACCTCAGGAGATGACCCTCCCTGAGCAATCTTTGGGCACAATGTAACAGAAATCTCTGCCACTTTGTCTCTTCTATCCAAAGAAAAGTCACCCCTACAGATGCAGGTGTGGGCTGACGGAGGAAGGCTTAACTGTATGGACTCATCTTCTCCAGGGCAGCAGACCACATGCACCAACAGTGTCTATGGGAAAAACCAGAAGGCCAGAGAATAAGGTAACAGGCATGGTTTTGAGTGGACGCTAAGCCACATCACAGTCCCTTCAGGGGTGTTTCAGGAGTCCAGAGCCAAGAGACAAAAGTTTATGCTCTAAGTACCCTTGCAGTCTTGGCTTCTAAAGGGCAGGTATCACTTCTGTCCCCAGCATTTCCAACTTCACACAGTTACATCCCACACAGGGTGGAGGATAGCTATGGCTCTGGCCCTTGGTGACATGGATGTCACCTCGGCAGTGAGCAGGTATTAGCAGGGAGGTACCCGCTGGGCCAGCCCCTCTTTTTTCACTGAATTTTGGGAAAGGTCTCCTCTGGCCTTTAGTCAAAGTGAGCCCATAATTTAGGCACGACAGGAACCCAGTTCTGTTCCCTCTGTCCTGTGGAGGACCCTTCTACTGGGTGACACAAGCTGTTTCTGATGGCGACTGACCACAGATCCCTAGAAGATAGACAAGACTTTATTCTGAGCCTCTGGAGTGGGGAAGCCGTAGTTGGTGCATGTGCCTAGCCTGCCTCAATGCTGTAATTAATATGGCTCCTGGCACAGTGTGGCCCTAGGTCACCTCTGGCAGTAGGGCAGGCCCTCCTGGATGCACTGTCTCCCAACAGCAAAGGCTTTTTTTTAACCTGGAGATATTTTCAGTTGAGGAGCTCATACCCCAGTATTGCCAGTGCCACCAGGAGCTCCTGGCCAGTACATGGCCAAAAGTTCTGTGGGGCGAACCTCACCAATACACCCGTATCTACCATCAGAGGAGCGCAGATGCAGGTAAAGGTGGGAGAGGTCTCTAGGTCTCAGCCAGCTGTGTCTTCAAAGAGCAACCAGAAGCCTCTAGGTCACCCCATGACTAAGCATTCATCCTTCACCACATCCTACAAAGAGGTGAGACTGTCAGGGAAAAGAGCTGGTGATACAGGATGGGAAGAAATAGATTCTCATCGCGAATGTTGTGTTATTCAGATCCTCTGTTAGTACCATCTGCCGAGCATGTCACTTGTGGGCACCGATGCTCCTTGATTTATGATAGGGCTACATCCTGCTAAAAATACTGTGAGTAGAAAATACATTCAGTACACCAAACCTACCGGACATCCTAGCCTAGTAATGCAGCACTCGGCAGTGTAAGAAGTTTCCTGAGGACAAAGCGGCCAACCGGGAGCTGTTCCTGCCCAGGATTGTGAGCACATACTGTACTGTACCTTGCTAGCTCGGGGGAAAAAATTAAAATTCAAAATTAGAAGTACATTTTCTATCAAATACGCATGCCTTTTGCAACACTGTAATGTCAAAATAAATAAATAAGTTGAACCACTGTAAGTCAGGAACTGTCTGTACCATTCATTTTCTTTCCCACGTAACAAAGGACTCTTGTCCTCAGAAGGAAGGCAATGGCCTGAGGAGATTAACGAGGGATTGCTCCAGTCCAATGTTAAAATGTTACCTAAGAAGCAAATGCATGATTCCTTTTGGACTTGAGAGGTAAGAGACACAGTAACTGATCATTTAGGAATGCTGAAATATCCCTTGATACTTGGCTGTCGAAGCATTAAGCTGAATGACACAAAAGCCTGGAGTAACAAAGTTTTGAAAATCAGAATAGAGAAACGGGTTTGAATTTCAGTTCCTCCACTTACTTGCTGTGTATCCTTGGGCAAGATTCTCAGGCTTTATGATACTCATTCTCCTCATTTAAAACAGGGTCATAAAATGTGACTCATAAAGATGTTATTAACATTAAATTGGCCACTGACAGTGAAATACCTGGGCTAAAATAGACACTCAGTAAACGGAAACCGATTGTATATTGACTTTTCAGTTTTCCTGTTAAGGGTTTTCAATCTCCCCCAAATATGAGTTGGCATGATTTGCTGCAGCGACTTTCAAATCATTTCAGAGAGCAGAATGTTTTCTTCACAATAAATCAGGTAAGATTGGAACTTATATGACCCATGATCTCGATCCCTCTGTAAGGGCTCCCAGGGAACCTGTCCCTGTACCTCGAGGGAACTATTGGTACAGGATGAGCCAGTCACATAGGGATGGGAAGGCCTGAATTTCGATACCTGTTAAGCCTCTTACACCTCGGACAGGACTCTTCCCCTCCCTACCGCTCAGATCTCCAATTGTTCAAGTGAAGGACTGTTCACATGTGATCCAAAGGATGCTATTACTTATAGAGTCCAAGAATAACTCTGGTTACTGGATCTGACTATTAACTCTTTGGTCTTTCCCCTGTGCCTACCCCATATTATTATGCTGAATAAATATTTACGATACAACGATGTCCCCAGCACTAGAATATACCTACTTCTACTTTTTTTTGTGGGGGGGACTGGGGATTGAACTCAGGACCTCGCACTTGCCAGGCAGGCACTTATGCTGCTGAGCTGAATCCCTGGCTCCTGCCTACTTCTATTAAACATAGCAATATTGTCATGTGTTTCTCTTGCTCCACACTTGAGCGCCTGCATGGGGCAAAATAAAATACACAATGGTCATGCTGAGAAAAGCCAAGAGCCCTAAGGATGAGGTCACGCCTTTGCTTGGGGAGAGGAAGAAGTAAATGGTGATACATTTAAACACCCTGAAATAGCCTCAAAACTTAGACATCAGGAGCTAGACTTCCACTGGATTTTCAAGTCTGCTTCATTTGTCTTTGAAAGGAAATATACTTAATGTCAGGACTGTCATGAAAGAATATGAGCATTTTTCCATCACTTGGTGGACTTGGTTAATGTTCAGAGAAGAAGCTGCCCTGTGCTGAACCACTGGCAAAACCGCAGCCGGAGGCACAGGGCTGCAAATGCTCCCCCTTGAGGATCCTCCCCCTTCCTCACAGGCAGGAGCTCCATGGCCTTCAGGCTGCTCCCTTGACAAGGCAGAGCCCCACAAAAGTCAGACTCTTTGGAGAGTGGGCTCAGAGGCGGTGAAATCAGCAGGGCACCAGCTGTTCCCAGACTAGTCCTTTGCTGTCCCTTGCTGAACTAGAGTGACAGCTGCACATGAAGTTATCCCTCAGAGCTGCCAAGACAGGGGTAGGAGGTGTCTTAAAGTAAGGCTGTAATATGCCTGATGAAAATTTACCACTTTTATATAGGTTTCCAATAATGAGAGGAGGTATTTCAGCAACTTGGATAGTGCCATAAGAGGAAAAGCAATTCCCAGCACCACCTCTGTAAGGTGAGAATCTGCCTCCCCCACATGATTCATAACTGGGAGTTTTTCCCACTTAAGAGGACTGCATCAATTTATATGTCACTTTTACTTCTCACTGGAGATTGTAATGGTTCCTCCCATCTTCTAAATGAAGAGTTCAGGAAGTGCAACTTTGTACTGGGGTGGGTGGAGAATTTCCACATTGCCCTGATCCTTGGAAGAGTCAAGAGTTCCAGCAACAAAAGGGTAAGGAGGTGCCAAAGCCTGGAGCACTGTGGTTCAGAACAGGAGGCAGGAGGAGGAAGGAAAGGTGTGTCCTCAAGTCCTAAGCCTTGGAAATAATTTATGAATATTTTATGGTAAGTTGAGGCTATATCAAAATGTGGCTGCCATGAGGTAGTCAGAAAGTTAGAAGAAACTGTGGGCACCAGCCTTCTCCTGTGAGTTTGTACCATTCGTGGATTGTAGGGGAGGATTGCAAGAAGTCAGTGCTAAGACTTCCTGTGAGTCGGCACCATGCGCAGGCTGACTGGGGGAGAGCCAGATGCCAGCCCCTTCTGGCACATGGGCAGGGCGACAAGAAGAGCCAACTCCCCCTGCACACACATTGCCCCAGTGCAGGCCATGATAATAGCTAATGACGTAAAATACAACTTAATGCTTGTAGTGTTTAGCGTTTCACTGACTTTGCAGATCTAAAGCTAGTCTGATCATCCATTCAGAGAATAACAATATGCAGTGTGGCATCTCCTTCTGAAGGTGATCACCATTGTTAATTCCCTATTATTTTGTTTTGAAATCCTGTATTATTCTCATTGTTTTGTTTGGTTGGGTTTTATTCTATTTTATCTTGTTTGATTTTATTGTATCTGATGGCATGAGCAGCTATTTCAAAGATAACAACATTTATGGTAGCCATTTTGGATTTACCATTGTCTTCTTTTGCAGTCCTGTATTACATTCATTGTTTTGTTTTTATTGGTTCTATTCTGTTCTGTTTTGTTTGATTTTACTATATCTGAAGGTATGGGCAGCTATTTGGAAGACAACAAGATGCATTATTGTAATCATTGTTGATTTCTTATTACCTTGTTTTGAAATCCTGTGTCACTTACACTGTCTTGTTTTGATTGGCTTTATTCTGTTTTATTTTGCTTGATTTTGTTCTCTCTAAAATAAAATGAAAAAAAAAAGTGGAGAAGACTCACCCAGGTGACAGGGGAGGGTACACAGGTGGAGAGCCAGAGAGAGGATGACTGGCCACCTATAAATGCTGTAAAGAATCGGAAGAAGGAAGAGGCCAAAGTAAGGGGACAATTTGGGGGAACCAGGATGAAGGCAAACAAGCCCACCGTGAAGCCAGAGAGGGAAGCTTGCTGTCTGCATTACCCAGAGCACACTGAGGACTGTCTCCTCCTGGGGAACTGCCCGCAGAGTAGCTGAGATGTTCTTGCCATGGGATGCAGTCTGGGGGGTCCCATGTCACCACTGTCTAACAGGCGCCCTGTCAAAGCTCATTAACAGAGATGTGTCTGAGTTCCAACGTGTGATCATTTGAACACAGATGAAACTGGAGCTGACAGAGGACCTTTCAGTGGAACAGAGCTTGCTACACAAATCAAGAGTGGGAAAGCATTCAGGGCAAAGTGATAATTAGCCTAGTGGGAGGGGGGCAAGACCAGCTCACTTCAAAGAACTCTGAATGACATTAGCTCCTCTCTCTGCCACCAAGCAGGGACACTCACCCTTGCCTGCTGTCTGAGCTCGGTCTGTGTCTGCCAGCCCCTGCTCAGGCCACAAATGGCAGTAGTGACCCCCTCACGATCCAGCTGACATCACCTCCACAGAGCTGCCTGGGACTTCCCAGCTTCCTGGCTTTCCTCTAGTGCCAGTGTCCAGCCACCTGTGTGCCATCTAGGGGCTATCGTCACTAGCGGTTCTGCTGTCCTAGCCCCAGGTATCACATCCCCAACCAGCCTGGACATTTGGAGTCTTTGCTGTGCCTGTTTGGACCCAATAGGAGCTCCACATTGGCTCACTGAAAGGGACAAGTGATGATTTTTCTAGAAAAATCTATACATGTGCATACTCTGACCTAGTAAGAAGCAGTTAAAAGAATGATTCAGAGCTATAGATACTGATTGGCCTAGAAAGATATCCATTTCATGTTTAGTGGAAAAAAATTGATCATGCGATTATACACATTATATGATATCGTTCTTGCAGAAAAAGTACTTTCTGAATATTTCATAAACACTTCCACATGCCTAAGTGGACACAAGGGGAAGGAAGGCTGTGTACTACACTGGGATGTGGTGGCCTGGAGTGGGACCAGGACGGGGAGGGAGGAGCTGGCTGCTCCTGGAGGCCGCCCCACACTTCCAACTGACAGAGAGGCGCTCACACCTGCCTGCTTGAAGGGAGAGCAGAAAGCACTGCAGACAGCAAGGTCCAGCTCTGCCGACCTTTGCAGCAGATGACGCTGCCTCTTCCCCATGAGGCCGAGGGCCAAGCTCAGGGTGGCACGGAGGGGCCTTGTAGATCACTCTTTCTGTGTCACCCACACCAAAACCCACTCCGATATGGAAACACACACAGATTCCCTGGGGTACTCAGCAGGAGTCTCCACACGCTCCATCCCCTGCAGGGCCCCTGTCAGCTCCCAGTCCCATCCCTGGCTTCTCCTAGAAGTAACTATGAGTGGCTCTCTGGCCCTTACACCCCAGTGAGCCTGGTCCACATGAAACGTGGGCACTGCATGGCGAACTAACATGGAGAACTAACAGGACAGTGTCTATTTTCTCTTCTACTTGCCATCCTGCGCCCCTAACTCGGGGCTCCAGGGGTCTAGTAGCAGTAGACTGCACCAGTGAGGCTCCCTCACCACACCCAGCAGACCAATGGGCAGATGGGGCCAGAGGCCACAGTGGCAGTAGCTGTGCTCCTCCATCCAATGCCACTGCTGCTGTCACGAAGCCTCTTCCAACCACAGCTATCTCAGGCCTGGTGTGAGCTTCCGGTCCTGTGGGGAGATGAAGTTGCAGTTTTAATTGGTCACTGATCCCCAGGTGCTTTGCCATCCTTTGTTGGTTCCTTCCTGACTTCTGCCCTTATCAAATGCTCTTCAACAACACCCTTCCATGGGCATGTGCCATCCATGCTTGCCTGGCCCAGGCAGCTCCCCCAAGCTCAGGGTTGGGCTGTTGACAGGCTGTCCCCAAGCTGCCTCTGACGCCAGCCACCTGCGCACAGGAACACCTCTGCCCAGGGAACTGAGCAAGCACAGCCTCTCTCCTTGGTGCTGTCATCCAGCAGTGGAGAGGAGGAAAACAAGCCCAGTTCTCCCCTTGCAGCCCAATCAAACACAGGAATGCAGATGAGGGAGAAGAGAGAGAATCTCCACATCTCTCCCAGGCCGGAAGCAATCAGAGAAGTGCTGTGCAGACAAACAACTCCCACAGCAAAGGTATGCTCTGAGTGCTCACCCAGCAGGTGTCAATCAGGCTTGGAATGGAGCAACAGATGCAAACAAGGCAACTAAAAATACACCCAGTGCAGAATTCATTAACCGTGTGTGGGAACATGCACAAGTCCCTGGGGCAGCGATGGAACCTGGAGATCTCAAGGGGCAGACAGGAATGGCAGCCTAAGATCCAACACAACAACAGCAAGCATGGTGGAAATGAGACCCAATATTTAGAAAACAAAAACAAGGTTCATGCTCAGACTCTGGGGAAGACTGACGCCTAATTCTTAATCAACCTGAGCAAGAATGCACTACGGCCTCTGAATCAGCTTTGTGCGCCGTCCAGAACCCATGATGCTATATGCACATGCCCTGGATCCCATGAGCTCCAGAGGTGAGGAGAACAGCCCATCCCCCAGTTTCTACACAGCAGGAGGCTCCAGCCAAGCAGGGCTAAGGAGCAAACACAGGAGACAGCAGACAAGAAAGCCAGCCCTCGCCCACCACACTCTGGGCAGCAAGGCTGTAAACATTGCACTGGACCTGGTTTCAGGACAGCCCTGGGGACAAGGGATTGTTTTTCACAAGTACAAAGGGAGATGTGTTACCGCTACATTGTGAGAACACAAGCTGCATGTCGTAGAAGTCCATTTTAAACTGACTTCAACAGAAAAGGGGGCAGACTGACTCATCTAATTGAAAATTCCAGGGGTCATGCAGCATGGCTGGCCTAGGTGTTCAAGGATGCCACCAGGAAGCTTGCGCTCTCTCTCTCTCTCTCCCCGCCCCCCTCAGAGTTGCCCTCTTTGCTGGTGACTTGATTCTTTGTGGGAAGCCCCAGCAGTTCCAGGCCAACACCCATCACGCAGCTTGAGAAAGTGCATGCTGCTTTTCACAGTGTTGCCACGGAAGCCTCAGATTTAAATTTCAGTGGCAGGGCTGCGTCACCTGCCCGTCTTTAACTCATCTCTGTGAATAGGAGACTGGAACTGCTTGGCCAAGAGAATGGGCTACTCTGATTGGCCAGGTCTGGGTCATGTGTTCACTTGTGGGTCTTGGAGGTAGAGCAGACTGACATAGGGTTTCTCAGTAAACACAGGTGCAATTCATGAATACATGAATACACGAGTGAATGAATGAATGACACCTGGAAGACAGCTAATGTGGTAAAAGAATGGGATTAAAATGCCAAAACCAACAGCCGGTATCAGATGCAGCACCCATGGGTAAGGGTAGCTGGTGCTGGCGACTCACTCTCCAGTCTACAATGTGCTAGGAGTCAGGCGCCAGCCCATAACTTCTGTGTGACAAGGATAATGTGTTGGGCCCCAGGAGGGCAGAGAGAAGTCTTCCCACCTGAGGAGGCAGTGAGGCGCAGAGGCCTCCTAGTGGAGGAGCCGCTCCCTGGTCTGGAGCTGATGTGCAGAAGGAGCTTGGGGAGGTGCAAAGGAGGAGATGGGGTGGGGACCCTGCCAGGAGGGGTCTAGGAAGTGGGGCCATACATGGCTCAGGGTCCTCCAGGAAAGGCTGCGGCTTTAGAGTTTTGTTCTGTTGGCTTCAGGGTCTGTCTTTGCCAGTCCATCTCAGTCACTCATCTAGAAATAGTGTCTACCTTCCTTCCATTGTATTAATTCCAATTCCCGGTTTCAGGAAATCAGCAGGATCCCTGCTCCTGCTAGGTGGCCTGAGCCAGCTGCCGTGGAGCTGTGATCCCTCTCTGCTGAAGGACAGCTTCAGGTTCAGAAGCGCCCTGCCTGACTTTCAGTCACTTTCAGCAACAGAGCCTAGCTCACTGTAAAGTGCCAGGTTTCCCAGCATGCACGATGCAGTCAGCTTTAAGTTGATTACGGAGATCTAGAAGCTGTTAGTCCAGGGGCTTCCAGCAAAGCCTTGTTCTCTCCACTGTTTAATCTTCACTCACAGTGACAGGGTGCAGCTGCTCTGCTTTGCTCCCCGAGACCCCTCCCACTGTCTGCACGCCAGGAAGTCACAGAGCACCTGCCACCCGCCACCCGCCACCCCATACGCTGTCTCTACCTGAGATGTTTGAAATCACCGGCCAGAGTGAGTATGAAATCACCTGGCAGGGTAAGTCCTCTGTAGGGAGAGAGAGGTCTCTCTCTGTAGGGAGAATCCTCATGGATCTGGACCAGAGCTTGCACTGGGAGGCCAGGGGGCAGCCCAGCAGGCCAAGGGGTGCCTTCCAGGTCAGTGCTCGCAGTGTCAGCTGTGCAGAGGCCTTCTTTAGGGTAACCTGAAAGCACCCGTTTGACCTAGCATTGCTCCATCACCCCCAAATATGAAGCTTTGCTACCAGCCTGGGGCTCACAGATGCCACAGCCAGGTAGGCACTCTGAACAGTCACAGCTGGCCCATGTCCCCACCCCAGACAGGCCACATCACCTCTCCCATCATCCCCGTTCACCACAACTCTGATGCCTGAAATGGTCTCAGAATCTTGCCTGGACTCAGCCCGCTGACCACTCCAGCCTCTGCTGCCCACAGTTCTACTAGTAACCCTGGATCCAGCCAAGTCAAACTGCACCCCTACCCTTTCCCATCTCCCTCCCTTTGACCCCTGCCCTTTCCCATCTCCCTCCCTTTGACCCCTGCCCTTTCCCATCTCCCTCCCTTTGACCCCTGCCTTTTCCCATCTCCCTCCCTTTGACCCCTGCCCTTTCCCATCTCCCTCCCTTTGACCCATCCAGCCAGTCACCCTAAACAGACCCCTAGTCTCCAAGTCTACTTAACCCACAAGCTCAAGGCCTTCCCAGTTCTCAAGACCACGTGTCCTCTGTGTTCCTGTGACGCTGTATGTGCGGTGGCATTGATCCTGTCTATAGCACGGAGGAGAACTGCGGTGAGCTTTGCTGTGTCATCCTAGGACAGCGTCTCAGCCTCTCTGTGCCTTGATTTTCTAATCAGTAAAAATGAGGTCTGATAGAAAATATAGTGTATTTAAATTTTAAAAATCGTTACAGTAAAAGACACATTGCAGATAATCTCCCTCAAAACACTCCCTCTTGGCTTCAACACATTTACCTCAGCATTCCCACCACTTTCTGAAGCAGGTCCGAAAGGCCTCTTCAGTGAGTGTCTTCAGCTGTGCTGTTGTGGCTGCCTCGATGTCCTAAACAGACTTAAAATACTCACCTTTAGGGCAGAGCCCACAGCGCTCGGTGCCTGACCCGCCTTTCCACTGGATGGCGCTCGGCAGCAGCATCCCTGTATTTTTGATTCACCCCATAAAGACACTCAGGAAAGCAGATGTCCGGAACTGCTTCAGAAAGTGGCAAAAAAGGTCAGCTAGGCCTGTTGGAAAGAGAGAGGTATATTTTCGGCGGGGATTAATGGCCACCTGTCTTTTCTGGTAATAATTTTTTAATTTAAACATTCACCATATATTTTATTATTACCTCGCCTCGGAGAGTTGAGAAAAACACACAGGCCAATGCCTTCAAGCATGTGTGGCATACAGTGGTCCTTTGAAAGTCACTGTTTGCATCACGGCTGTTGGGGTGGTTGTTTCTATGGTTACTGTATTTGCCTCCTAGGCCAGGAGTCCCTTCAGGACAGGACAGTGTCTCACTAATACTAATACTAATACTAATACTAATACTAATACTAATACTAATACTAATACTCGAGTCCCCTTGCCCAGCATGTTTGCTGCCACACTGCCTACCCGTATTAGTTGACAAGTGAAGGGGCAATCAGGAGAAGAATGCACTCACTGCTTGCACCGATGTTTTCCTCTGGCCCCTCCTGACACACACACGTGTGTATATGCATGCCACGCACACATCAGAAGCTCCTGCCATGAGGTGGAGAGGGAATAAGCCTCTGCAGGCAGCAGTGGCTGAGGTCATGCTGCAGAGAGCACCGCAGCTGGTTCTTCTTGTCTAGTCATTCATTCATTCATTCATTCACTGCCTTCGGTTAGCCGGCCAATAATCTTTGCTTTGCACTTACTCTGTTCCAGGCCTTGAGCTAGGGGCCAAGGCAAGATAGGCATAGTTCTGACCCAGCACAGCCTGAGTCCAGGGCAGAAGACAGAACTTCATGAATTTTAACTCAAAAATTATAAAATTGTATTGGTGACATAGAGCACAAGGGTGGCATTTACCAGCTTAGCTGGGAAGGGCAGGCAAGTGGGGAAGCACAGTTCTGGCCCTATGGTGTGCACACCTGTAATCGGAGCTACTCCGCAGGCTCAGGTAGGAGGATTGCAAGTTTGAACACAGGCTGAGCAACTTAATGAGACCCTGTCTCAAAATCAAAAATAATAAATAGGTCTAGGGATGTAACACAGTGCTTTCTGGGTTCAGTTCCTGATTCCAGAAAACAAAAGCTAATCACCACTCTAGGCTTCATTCACACAGCAGAGTCAAAATTCTTCAGGAAAATGGAACCAGCAGGCTCTCCGTGGATGTGCAAGGTGGGATTCATGACAGAATTGGCTGTGTGACTTTGGAGGCTTGCAGTGCCGCCATCCGTAACTCAGCCCCAGCTCTGAGCACTTTGCCCTTCCCAGGTGTCATGGTTGTGTCTGGATGTCCCCCCAAAGCCTCATGAGGTCATGGCGGGGCAAGCTCTTCAGAGGTGGCTGACTCTAGGGTTTGTGATTGGTTCACAGTCCGATGCTGACTCAGTCAGGGAGAGACGGAGGGACAGTTCCAGGCAGACGGCCAACCTGTACAATGACCCATCGCCATAAGAGGAATCAGAATGTGTGTGGGAGGAGAAGGAGGCCTAGCGAGGCTGAACCCCAGAAAGCTAGGGCAGCAGGACTCAGGGGAAGAGAGGCCCATAAGTGGGGCTGGGAAGGTCCTTTACTCCACCTCCGGGTGTGACTTCATGAGTACGTAACCTCTGCAGAGGCCAGGAACACCCATTCAGAGACATGGTCCTGGGGGTAGCAATTGCCCACTTGTCGTGACTTTCATTTCAGTCTGTTCTGAGACTGTGCAGCCCCTTAAGCTTTGCAAGGCTTAAAACCATTTGCTTCTGCCTCACATGGCCACAGGGTGATAGGCTTCCCATCTGTCCCGGACTCCACTTCTAGAAGCCTCTTCTGAGCTCTGTCATTTACCAAACACCAGCTGAAGTTCACGGGAGGAATGCTTGTCTGGAAACCAAGTGAATCTGGGAGAGAAAACAAGTGTGGGAAGACGAAGCTGGTCTTCTGCTGGACATGGACCCAGATTCCTGAGCAGCCAGGGAGCCCTCAGCTTGCCAAAGCTGCTCTTCACCGAGGTTCCCAGAAGAGAGAGTGATTCCTCTGGACCAGCCCAGACCAAATAAATTACAGACTCTTTAACCCTGGATGCCTTGCTTCCTGTATCACAGATTCAGAGCAACGAGTTTGCACTTGACCACGTGAGCCCTCTGGGGTTAACGCTGTCAAGTCCGGTCTTCTGCAAGCCAGTGGTCTCTTGATCTTTATGAGTCAGGCCTTCTAGAAAACTCTACACTTCATTAGAAGGTGAATATGTGAACAAATGTCTCAGATCACTTCAGGGCTTACAAGCTCCCTGAAGTCTGGTGTGGACATCCTCTTCCCATGGACCCGCAATCCAGGGTTCAGACACTGTCCTGGGGTCCCTCTGGCAGCGTCAGCAGCAACACAGTGAACTGTGGACACCCGAGGTCACTGTGAGACCGCATCTCTTGCCCTGTCCCTGAAGTAGAAGCCTCTCCCCTTCTCTCTCCCCTTCCCAGAACCCCTTTCTTCCTCTTTGAGTCTCCATGCTGAGTTCCCAGGGAGGAGCATTTCCCAGGAAACCCCTCACCCTGCTGGTACTATTCCACTGCATCCACCGTCTTAGCCCCCAGCCACACATTAAAATGCTCTGTGAGATATTTTTAATTTTTAAATTTGATTTGTGCTTGTTTGCTTTGCCTAATGGTTGCATTCACCATAAGAGGTTGGTACCTGTATATAACACATCTTAACCCTTTTTTCATCACTATTCCCTCCCTTCTGCCCTTCCTCTCTCCATCTCTTGATATCCTTCTCTTCTGCAAAAGACCTAACTCCCTGTTCCCCATTATTCATCTTGTATTTTGCTCTTTAAATTATTTATACTTTGGGTTTCTTGTATATGAGAGACCATGAGATATTTAAGCTTCTGTGTTTGATTTATTTCACTTAATATTGTGGTCTTGAGTTGCATCTATTTTCCTACAAATGACCTAGATTTATCATTCTTTATGGTAGAATTGTACTCTGTTGGACACATTTCTTTGTCCATTCATGTATTGATGGACATATAAGCCACTTCAAAGATGTAGCTATTATGAATTGTGCTGCTATAAACAGGGGTATGCACTGTGATACGATGCTTTTAACTCATATGGAGAACTACTTAGAAGAGAAATAGCTGCGTCAAGTGGAGTTTCCATTTTTAGTTTTAGAGAAATCTCCATACTGATTTTCATCAGTAGTTGTGGTAGTTTACATTCCCACCAGCACTGTAAGAGGGGTCCTTTTCCACTGCAGCCTCAGTACCGTTTGCTACTATTTGATTTCTCGATGATCACCATTCCTTCTGGGGTGAGATGGAATCTCAGTGGGCTTTTATTTGTTCATCTGTTTTGCTTTGTTTTGTTTTGTTTTTAAATTTTATTTTAAAGAGAAAAAATAAAATTTCAAAACAAGATAATAGTGTAAAAATGGTTACTACATTGTGTATTTTTATCTTTAATTTAGTTATGCAGAGTACAAGATACAGGCATTTAGTTATTCAAACAATATTAGCACAAACCTTTCTTTTCACTGACTTGAAAGAAATTAGTAGTATAACTATCTTAACTGTTTTGTGTGTGGATGTATATATATTTTGTTTGTTTGTTTATTTGTTTGTTTGTTTTTTGCTTTTCCCTTCCTTCTTTTCTCCTTTACCTCATCTTCAGTGTTGTTTTAATTTGCATTTCTTTAATGGCCAGAAATCTTGAACATTTTTTCATGTATTTATTGACTATTTGTACTTCTTCTGAAAAATGTCTATGTATTTTAATCGTCCATTTGCAATTGGGTCTGTTTTCTGGGAAGGGTCTAATTTTTTGAGTGCTTTATATAGTCCTCTGTCTGAGCAGAAGCTGGCAAAAGTGTTCTCCATTCTGTGGGTTGTCTCTTCACTCTGTTGATTGTTTCCTTTGCTGTGTGGAAGATTTTTAATTTGCTGTGATCCCATTTGTTGATTCTCAATGTTATTTCTTGTTCAAGTGGAGTTCTGTTCAGAATGTCCTCATCTATAACTACATCTCTGAGGGTTTTACCTATTTTTACCTTGCAGGAAATTAAGAGTTTCTGTTTTAATATGTGGATCTTTGATCATTTTGATTTTACTTTGGTATTTAGTGAGTGATAAGTGTCTAGTTTCAATCTTCTGTATTCGTATAGCCAAGTTTTCCAGCACAATAATTGAGAGGTTATTATTCCTCTGGTGTATGTTTCTGGCCTCTTTGTCAAAGACCTGATGGCTAAATGTGCCTGGGGTTGTTTCTGTATCCCCTATTCTGTTTCATTAGTTTGCATGTCTGTTTTTGTGCCAGTGCCATGCTATTTTTACCACTGTAGTTTTTGTAGTAAAACCTGAAATCCAAGATTGTGATACTTCTTGCTTTGGTGTTGTCACTCGAGATTGCGTTTGCTATTCTGGGTCTCTTTCGGTTCCATGTGAATTTTAGAATTGTTTTCTTCAGTTCTGTGAGGAATGCTGTTGGTGTTTTGATTGGGATTGCATTAGATCTGTTTATCAGCTTTGGTAGTGTGGTTATTTTGTCGTTATTGGTTCAGCCTATCCAGGAACAGGGGTGTTCTTTCCATTTGCTATGTCCTCTTCAATCTCCTGTTTCTGTACTTTTCAGCATAAAGGTCTTTCATTTCCTTTGTTAGGTTAATTCCAAAGTATTTAGTTTTTCTGGAAGCTATTTTCAATGGCATTGTTTTCCCAATGTCTTTCTCAGTAGACTCATTACTGTTGCACAGAAACACTTGATTTTGTGCGTTGATTTTGTATACTGCCACCTTAGTGAAATTGTTTATCAGTTGTTGGGACTTCTATATGTCAGATCATGTCATCTGCAAATAATGATAATGTGATTTCTTCCTTTCTTACACATATTTTTTCATTTCTTTTTCTTGCCTGATTGCTACACAATCAGAAGAATATAGTACAGAGTACTATGCTGAACAGGAATTGTTGCAGTGGATATCCTAGACTTGTTCCTGATTTTAAAGAAAAAAATTTTTCCATTTAATGTGATGTTGACAGTATATTTACCATAAATGGTTTTTATCAGGCTGAGACAATTTTCTTGGGTTTTTATTTTTTATCATGAATAGATGTTGGATTTTGTCAAAGGTACTTTTTATGTCTGTTGAAATGATCATGTGATTTTTGTTTCTGATTCTGTTTATGTGATGTTTTATATTTATTGATTTACAAATGCTGAACCATCCTTACATCCCTTAGATAATGTAAGATCTTTTTGATGATTTGTTGTATGGTTTGCCAGTATCTGGTTGAGGATTTTTGCATGTATGTTTATTAAAAAGATTGATCTGTACTTTTGTTTTCACTTGAGACTCTATCCAGTTTTGGAATCCATGTACTATAATGCTAGCTTCCAGGAATTAGTTGGGCAGTACTTCTTCTCTTTCAACTTTATTGAAGAGCTTAAGTAATATTGGCATTAGATCTTTCCTGAAGTTCTTATAGGATTCAGAGGTAAATCGATCAGGCCTTAAGCTATATTTCAATGTGTTGGGGTTTTTTTTTCTTTTTACTGCCTCAATATAATTGCCTATTATTAGACTGTTCAGGGTTTTTATATCTTGGTTTAGTTTTGGTAATTCATATATATCTGAGAATCTGTCCATTTCTTCTGGATTCTTCATTTTATTGAAGTGCAGATTTTCAAAGTGATTACTAATAATTTTGGATTTCATTGCTGTCCTTTGTAATTTTGCCTTTTTCATTTCTAATTGCATAGATATGGGTCTTTTCTTTCTTCTTTTGGCAGGGCTGGATAGGGGTTTGCCTATTTCATTTGTTCTTTTGTAGAACCAGTTCTTCATTCATTGATTCTTTGTATCATTTTATTACCTGCAATTTCATTATTTTCTTGCGCTTATCTTTCTAATTTCTTTCCTTGTATTATCTTTGAATTTGGGTTGTTCTTGCTTTTTAAGGAACTTAAGGTACATGGTTAGGTTATCTATTAGGATTCACTCTGTTGTTCTGATGTGACCATCAGAACGTAACCATCAGCTTCCCTCTTAGGACTGCTTTCTCTGTGTACCATAGATTCTAGTATATTGTACTAGTACTATTGCTTTATTTTACTGCCCAATTTCTTGTGTGCTCCATGATTATTCAAGAGTGTATTGCTCAATCTGCTTACATTTGCATAATTTTGTGGTATCTTTTGCAATTTCTTTCTAATTTCATCACGCTGTGATCTGATAATGTGCATGGTATAATTTCAATTATTTTATATTTATTGTATTGCTTTATACTTAAGCATGCTTTACGGTTTAGTATGTGGTCTATTTCACAGAAAGTTCATGTGCTGAAAAGAATGCATTTTGTTGAATAGAACATTGTTGATATCTATTAAATCCGTTTGTTCAGTGGTGTGGTTCAACTCTGGTATTTCTTTGTTGATTTTTTTTGTCCAGTTGATATATCTACTTATGATAGTGGGGTATTGAGATCCCCAATTATGATTGTGCTGATGATTATCTAATTTTTTATGTCCAGCAGTGTTTGTTTTATGAAGTTGGGTGTGCTTGTGCCTGGTATATATGTGTGTGTGTGTGTGTGTGTGTGTGTATATATATATATATATATATATATTTTATATATATATATACACATACACACATACATGTATAGATATGTATGTATATATTATGTATGTATATATATATGCATACATACAATTATATATATATACATAATTGTTACCTCTTCCTGTTGTATTTGTTCTTTAAGCAAAATACAGTGAATTATTTTTTACCTCTTCTGATTAGTTTTAGCTTGAAGTTTACCTTATCTGAAAGTAGGATGGCTACCCCTGCTTGTTTTTGGGCTCCTATTGAGTGGAATATAGTGGTTCCTCAGTTCATGAAATTAATTTGTTTCACAATTTTGAAAAGATGGCCACATTTGTGTTTGTGTGGGAAAGATGGCTGTAGCTGCATTTGTCACTTGATGCAGAGTCTACAAAAAATAAAACTTTGCCAAACACTTCTGTTTGCAAACCAGATTGTCTGCCAATGAAAGTGTCTGTGAGGTATCACTATATTATTTTTCAGACTTTGACATTTAGTCTACAAATATCCTTTTGGATTAACTGTGTTTCTTGTACACAGCATACTGTTGGGTTTTGCTTTTGATCCAGTCTGCCAATCTTTGACTTTTGATTGGAGATTGAATCTATTCACATTTTGAGATATAACTAAAAGACATTGACTTATTCCTGCCAACCACTGTTGATTGATTTTTTCCCTTCTGTTTAACTGCTAACCCTACCTGTTACATCTATTGCACTTTTGGGGGTTTTGGCTTTATTCATTGTCCCTGCATTGGATATTTTTTTTGGTACCATTAATTGACTTCATGCTTGCCAGGCAGGCACTGCGCTGCTAACCTAAATCCCTAGCCCTTGTCAAGGATATCCTTGAGAATTTTTTTGAGTGCTAGGTTGGTGGTCATCAATTTCTTAAGGTGCTCTTTTAATGGGGAAACAATTTCTCCATCAATTTTGAAAGATATTTTTATAGAATACTTTTGCATGTACTGGAAGTTGTTTTCTTTTAGGGCTCGAAACACTTAGTTTCAAGCTGTTCTGGCCTTTGAGAAGTCTGCTGTAATTCTAGTGGGTTTACTTTTTAGGTGATTTGTTGCTTTTTCAAAACCCCATTTTTATGTTGGGCATCTGGGATTCAGACTATAATGCATTGTGGAAAAGTTCTTTTTGATCATGGTTATTTGGGGTCCTATATGACTTGTATTTTTGTATGTTAAATTATTTCCCCATACTTTGAAATATTATGATGTGATTTATGTAAAACTTTTTTATACCATTCGTTTCAACTTCTGATCTTTCACTAATTCCAGTTAATCTTAGGTTAGTCATCTTCATATCATTTAACAGCTGGTGGATACATTTTCCGTGATTTCTTGATATATATCTCTGAGTAAATGATTAAATCAGCCTTGAGTAAATGATAGATCAGCCCTATCATCTACTTCTGACACTCTCTCCTCACATTGTTCACTTAATTTAATCTACTGAATTTCTGTTTAGTTCTTTTTCATGTACTTTACCTCGCTGCTAAACTGGTCATTCACATTTTGCATTTTTTTGTTTAGCTCAGCTAGCTTTTTATTAGTGCATTCTTTAAGCTCACTGATCATTTTATTAAATTCATTAGCTCTTTAGTTACATCATCTTTGAGTTCATTGAGTACCTTATTGATCATTTTTTGTTTTGTTTTATTTCTGCTTTTATCACTTCATATAACTGAGCTGTTTGGCTTTTGATTTCTTCCCCAGTGATGACCCATGGATCAGCTTTAAGAGAGTTGAAAGTTTTGGGAAGCATTTTGTTGCCTTGTCTTCTCATGTTTCTCGTGTGTGTGTGTGTGTGTGCACATGCCAAGAGTTGAGAGTCAATAAAAAAGCAGAAAAACTTTATTACTAGTAGGAGATATCTTTTATTAGTGTCTGCTTTTC
Organism: Dolichotis patagonum; assembly: GCA_004027295.1. Taxonomy (NCBI): domain Eukaryota; kingdom Metazoa; phylum Chordata; class Mammalia; order Rodentia; family Caviidae; genus Dolichotis; species Dolichotis patagonum. Next base: position 20,643 of record PVJX010022297.1, read on the forward strand.
CAGTGATGCACTGTTGAAGCAGGACTTAAGAAAAGAAATAAATTTCCCTAACCTAAGAGATTTTCCCTTCCTTTGAGCTATTGTTCTTTGTTCTAATACAGATAAAAGCCATAACTTATGCCCTTGTAAGTAAAGTTTTATAACCTCCTATTTCCATAATATCCTACTACGCCCAAGCACTGTTACCAAGATACGCTAAGTTACAAACACTGTCACATCTTGACAAATTGCCTTTGTTCCACACAAAGACCAACCTCCTTGACAACACGTGTGAAACTGGAGCCCTCCTTTGTTCAGTGCTCAGCCCATTTGGGCAGCAGTCTGCTGAGCCAGGTATATAATGAAATAAAATTCTTCTATTTCTCTTACAGTCTTTCCTGACTCAAATTCTGCAACAAAATCCAAACACCTCCATTAATTCGGGAAGTTGGGAGTGCAGTGTAATTAACCCATCACCTAGTTCTCCAAAAACAAAGTACAGTAATGATGACATGAAGACAAACCAGACATAGTCATACAGAAAAATAAAACCTCATAGCAATAAATATGCCACTACTGGCAATAGCAAAGAAATCAGCAACAGAAGTAGACTTCTAGGTGTATAGGAGGCATGGAAGTGTGTGGCCATGGTTTCCAGATGTGGCCTCTTGTACCTTCTTTGACACTTTTCTCCTGCTGTTTCCTGGCTGCCATGAACTAAGTAGCTTTCCTCCAGTGTATTTTCCATTATGATATCTCTGCCTTGGAGCCAGCAGTCACAGAGTGAGACCATGAGCAAATTAAATCTCTCCTTCTTGAAATCATGCATGTTGGGTATTTTGTCCCAGTGGTAGGAAAATGACTATATAAAAAATTAAGAACAGTGAGGTCATTACTGTGACTACCCTGTGACTAAACCATGTGGTTGAGAAGCCTTTGGACCTGGTTTGCTAGAGGAGTTAGGAAAGGTGTGGAGGTGCATGCCGGAGAGGACTTATAATGATGTAAGCAGAGCCCAGTGGGTGATTCTGGTCACAGTTCAAAAGACTGGAATGCTGGAGTAGGAATAGGATTAAGAATATGGACATTAAAGGCCAGGAGTTTTCAGCTGGGAACACGGACCCCACTGACAGTTGGATTTGAGACCACACATGTTACAGTGGTAGAAGATTTGTCTCCTTTTTGCCTGTGCTGTCATGTCCTGAGACTTTGTAAGAAACAAAGATTAAGGGCAGTGAACAAATTAATCTGGTAGAGGAAAATTCAATATAGGCCAAAATTCAGACTGTGGCATGGGTACCCCTGGATGGTTTGGGCCAGATTTATAGTGAGACTAGAGAGCAAAAGGCAAAACAAAACAAAACAAAAGTTAGTGCACATTTTGGTCCAGAAGAGCCACATAAAATGTTGGGGCCAAAAGAGGTATAAGTGCTGATGAAGAGATTCGCACCATTTAAAATGAATCACATACTTTGTACAATGACAAGAAAAGAGCTATTTCAAGAGCATCTTAGAAATCAGCAGCAGTCCACCCATCAAAAGCTCAGCGTGCCAAAGTGGGAAGCTTTCTTCTGAGAAAAGAATCCCAGGAATCCCTGCGTGAGAGGAAACGTCCTAGGAAATCAGTCCTCTCAGAGTCCTTTCACTGCGCTCGGCCATACTAGCACTCAGAGGCTCCTGAGCTTTGGTCCAGTGGGGTATGGCCTCTGCCCATACTAGCCACCAAGCTTGGCATTATTCACATAATGCCGGTTTTACTGGCAAACAGAACATAAGAATTGTAGTGTCAGGGAGGCTTCCACTCATATTTTAAAAGAAGGACTGAGAGGCAAGGTAAGAAGTCCCTGACAGGGTCATTCAGGAAGCTGTGGAAATAAAAATGAAAGCACAGTGGAGACCACAGAAAGTTGGAGATGCCAGGAACATGGAACATCAACCAAGGGAGATGGTAGGCTGTGAGGAAACCCAGCTCAAGAGAGATGCCCCGTGGGCTGCAATGAGCCAAGGGTGAATTGCCCAAGCCCTTTAGAACTTACATTTTACCAACACGTGCCGTGGATGGTGGATAGGAGATACAGACCATAAGGTTTGCCCTGTTAGGTTTCAGTCTTTGTCGGGTCAGACTTTATTTAGTCTCCTTCCTCCCTTTTAGAAGGGGAATGTTTACCCTGGGCCACTGTACCTTGGCCTATTTAACTTTTTTTTTTTTTTTTACAGAAGTTCATAGCTAAGAGTTTTCCTTGAGCCTCAGAAGACACTTGGGTTTGGACTTTTAAAAAATTTGAGAACAGGTTTGTTGACAACTTTTAAATGATTCCTCCAAGGCCCGCACAGCACTGGGTCAGTCCACCCTTACAACACTTCTGCAAAAGACACATCCCTGGCCCAATTTACCAAGAAGGGAAGCTGAGGCACGGAGCGGGAGTAGCACTTGCCCGGAGTAACCCAGTGGCAGGGTAGTGTCTGTCCTTTTTCCCTACACTGTTGCCCCATAGGGATGAGGTGTGGGAGGCCCCAGGAGGAGACACACTCCTCATTTCCCTGCCCTGCCACGGTGCCCAGAGAACCACCTCAACCCAGGCTGATGCCTCCTCTGCCAGACTCCAGAACCTTCTCAACCCACATCCACCTTCCAGGCCCATCTCTCACTTCCTCATCCTCTTCCTCCCTCTCTTCTCTCCTCCCTCACTTTAGGAAGTAATCAGCAAAGCAGGGTTCTTCTGCCCTTTCATCCACATCTCCCCAAAGGAGTCACCAGTGTGGACCATCCCTGAGCTGTTTTTAAGAAAGCAATCTCAGATGAATAGACTGCACTTCCCCACATCAGATTTTCGCAAGAGTCATTTCTCCGGGAAATAATGGTAATGAAAAATGGCCTGCAATTATTCAAAGGCTGCTTCCATGAATAATTCAGGAGCAAGGGAGCTGGGGCTCTTTACCTGCCTGTCACAACTCCCCTCCACCAACTCCTCCCTTGCTCCTGGGATGCATCTTAATTCCCCAGAAACCACTGTAACTCTCCAGTCTGAGACATCTGCAGATTCTGCCATTTAAAAATGCTGCCAAGGTTTGTAGCCCCTACAAGGGCCACACACTCTGCAGAGCAGGGGGTATATAAATGCTGCAGGGAAGGTCTGGTGTTAGCGGCTCACACAGAAGAGGAGACGGGAGCTCAGGAAAGGCAAGGTGTGAGCCCATTCCTAGGTGAGTAGAAGGCAGCAGAGCGAGATGCAAAGCCAGGAAAGGCAAGAGCTGGCGTCCCCCTGAGCACTTGCTGCTGACTTCCCCTTCCGCAGAGCACAGGTCACTCCCCGGGCTGCACTGCTGGTGACCCCTCCCCTCATGCCCACCTCTAAACAAAGCAGAAACACTCCACTGGCCACCCCAGAACTCATGCCAGGTCCTCCCTGGCTCCTGCCAGGGTTGCACAGCCTCACTCCGCAACCTGAGACCTTACTGGACTCCTTCGGTTTACAGCGCTGGCATCCTCACAAGACCTATCTGGAGAACGGAGCCCTGTGAGTCCTTCTCATGTGTTCCCAGCCCACCAGCATCCAGAGAAGGCTCTGCTTTATCTCAAATCCCGCTCTTCAGAGGGAACCTCTACAGGATTTCCTGTGTAGGTGAAAGTGGCCTCAGAGCCACAACCCTTCCCTCCTCTTCCTGTCTCCATGACAACCCAAGCCTCATGCTAATTAGCAGGAAAGATGGGAGCAGCAAGCCACCCAGTGGACCCCTTGACTTGGCTCTGCTGTGCCTCCTTGCTGTCTCCTGAGAGGCAGGACCCTTGGCCCCTGCTGCGTATTCTACACCGGCAACAAGGCCCCCAGCAGCCAAGCTAGACCCCAAGAGGTGAGAGAAGAAAGAAGATGCAACTGACACCGCCCTGGTGCAAATGAGGGGTTTAATCATCTCGGGGCAGAGAGGCCAGGGAGCATCAGCATCCACTCCCCCTCCTTCACTAGAAATGGAACCTGAGATTTATTCTGAAACACTACATCCAGGAATAAAAGCTGCATTTCCTGGCCTCCCTGACCAGCCAGGTTCTGACCACATAAAGTGTAAGTAGACGATGCAGGAAATTCCCAGTAAATCTGCTATTTTAAAAAAGAGGTAAGGGAGGTTCTCTTTTCTTGCCCTTCTTCCCGTCAGCTGCCAGGTATACAGACCTGATGGCAGTAAAAGGCCAGAGCCACTGCCAAAGCAGTAGGGAGAGAGCCCCTGACCTCTCTGGCCTCCTGGTCCTTTTTGGCCCCTCCCATTGGCCAGACCTACCTGAAACAGAGCCAGGGGACTCAGGGGTGCATGAAGGTCAGCCTGTGGGGCTCAGAATGGGCAGGGAGGCAGCTGGCCAGCTGCAGGAAGGCCAGGTAGACTGGTCAGCACGGCTAACAGCTGCAAGCTGCTCTGCTGCCCATCCACCGCAGACAGGTGCAGAAGCCCTCCTGGGGCCCTGTTCTGCAGGGCAGGAGGTGCGGATGCTGCCCGGCCCTGGAGCAGAACCTGTGGGTCAAGTAGAGGACCTCAGTGCAAGCCGGCAGGACTCCAAAAGACCCCTGGAGCTCTTCCTCTGCAAGTCAAACCCAAGTGGCTTCTGACATTTTCGCTACCCTCCCTCACTCGTGAATCAACTCAACACTTCTGCTGGAAGATGTTTGCGTGGGGAGCTGGTTACACAGGGCACTACTTGTTCTTGCTGAGTCTTTTTCTTGTTCTGTTTTATATTGGGGAAAATATGCATAGTGTGAAATTATTTCATTCTTTAAGAAGCATCCAGCTCAGGGACAGGGGTGCACACGAGGGCTGTGCGGCTGTGACTCATAGGCACCTCGTGAACTTTCACCATCCTAGGCTGACACAGTCACTCCCTACTGCCCCCTTCCTTAGTCCCCGGGGCCACATGTTTCCTTCCTCCAGGTAACCTTGGTGAGTGGAATGGTGGAGTATGTGTCCGTCATGACAGAAATCTGACCAACACAGGAGCCTAATGCACATGGCTCAACACGTCCAGACCCCTATCTCCACGCCGCGGAAAGACGGCCAAGGGTCAAGCTGGAATAGTGTCGGCACAGAGGGTAGATTCGTGCAGGTGACGTGAGGCTCAAGGGCACCTAGAAGAAGGGCAGCTTTGTCTCATGTGGCCTGGGTGAGACTAAGGCTCTGAGTCCCAGAATGAGGCTGCAGAAACCTCTTCCCTCCCGGATGTCCACCAGTCAAATGCCTCTGCTATTGGCTCCCGTAGCCCCAGGTGGCTCTCACGGGTGGCACCTGTCACAGTTACAGATTTGCATAGACTTGGGTGGTAATTTGTCAGTTTCTATTGTCCTTCTGAATTGGAATCTCCACGAGAGCAGCCGTAAGCAGCTGCTGTGGGTCCCAGCAGGGCCTGACTTAGGGAGATGCTTGACAGAGGTGTAAGTAAAAACTGCTGTTCCAGCCGTGGGCTGCCACAAGGCTCCACAGGAGGACGGCCATGCCCCGGTTCCTTGCCCCAGCACTGGGCTCCAATCCCTTGGGGAATGGCTGTGAGTTAAAGCAGGTGAGACATTTCCCCGGCCATCGTCACCTCCTGCGCCTACATAGTTTGAAGGGAGCGCATTGGGTGAAACTCTCAAGCCAGAGACAAGGGTGGAAACCGAATTAGGCTTGCTCACCTCTCGTGCCCCATCCCTTATGCTAGCAGTAACGCAATGCACGGGCCAGGAAACCATGACAGAATGATGGAAAAGTCCAATTTTCTAAAAGGCATCTAAGTCAGGCCATCCGCAGTGCTTACACCCTCTCAGGCACGCGCAGGCCTTATTTTTGGCTGCAGAGTTACTCACAGGAGTCAGCAGTGGAAAGCAACACTCTTTGTAACCGTAGGGAAAAGTGATGCTTTTCAAAGGAAACTCATTCCTTTGGTTTGTCCCACAAAAATCATTATCCTTTGGATTTTAACAGCAACAGGCCTGGCTTATACAGGAGGGAATTTCTGTGTTCCCCACCTTCCTTCAGTCTACCATTTGGGAACAATCAACCACTTTAAGTCTCATTCCTTCTGGAATGTCTTTGCAACCCATGAATAGGACAAACATGGCAAGGGCTCTCTCATGTGCTTTTGGTCCTTTTGGATAAATTGTATTAAACAACAATAGCTGCATAATAGCCTCAAAATCTCCACAGCTCAAACAGTAAGCACTCACTAGCCCCTGAGAGGCCTGCAGGTCGCCGGGGCAAATCTGTTCCAGGCCTTTCTCTCGCTCATCCTGAAGTCAGGGGCGAGTCAGCTGACAACAAAAGCACAAGGGCAAGACCACCTCATAAGTGCATTCTCAGCCACTTCTTCCAACCCGTCTGCTACTGTCCCATCAGCCAAAGCAAATCCAACAGCCTAACCCAACACTAAGGTCCGACAAGTGGCATCTACCTTGTGAGAGGAGCTGCAAAGTGACATGGTACAGGGCACAGACAGAGAGAGGGTGACCCTGTCCCACAATCTGTGACCTGTCTGCTATTCACCAAGTGCCCCACTGCATGCAGGGTGCCATGGGATACTAGGTTGATTTAGACCCAGACGCTACCTACAAGCAACTCAGAATCCAGTAAGGGAAAGACTGGGCCTGTACAGAGGCATCATCTGAATGTAAGGCGAAGATCAAGGAACAGGGGGAGGAACTACACATTTTATCTATGAGCGAGTCAGGGACTACTTTGCAGGGGTAGAGCCTCTGATGCTGAAAAATGACTTTGATCTGTGACAAAGGAAGGGAGCCTCAGCTCACCAGCCAAGGGGAAGAAATCCAAGGTCACTGGTGATGGCCAATGTGATTCCAGTATTGCAAACTGCTTTAGTAATGCTGGTTGGTGAGAATCCAGAGAATGCTGGACCCCCCGTGTGCTGTGCTGAAGATGACTGGGGGTTCACTTAATCCAAGCTGGCACCAGGGTCCTCAGACTCGGCTAAACCCCAGGGAATGCAAAGCTGAACAAGACTAAGATCTCTGCTCATTGATGGTGTGGTCCTGGGAACACTCAGGATAGACGGGAACCCTCGGCCTGCATGGGGGAACATGGCCTGTGGGTGCTAGGAGTCAGCAGCTGGCTCCTCACCGCAGAAATGCACAGCACAAGGACAGCAGGACAGCGGCAGCCTAGAGGACAGGAGAAAGGTTGGCAGGTGTCGGGGCAGGGTCTGCATGCTGCTCCTTCCCCAGGAGGCGGATCTCAGTTCTTTCCGTGCAGGTGCCTGGAAAGGAATTGATGTGAAGCCCCCAACTCTGAAGGCCCGGGATCTAAAGGGAGCCCTGGTGATCTGCCCAGAACTTGGAGATTCACACGTGGCAAGATCACGCTGCAGAGTCAGTTGTCCTCAGTTACGCTGGGGAAAACCCAGGCAGCGAATAGGCCCTGTTTCCACCTTGGATCCAACCTAGCAGCTGACCAAGGGTGTGGGGAGGTTAGTGCAGCACAGGAATTGCCCCATGGGGAGGGGGCAGTCCATGTTTGTAAAGTCACCGGAATGACGTGTAAAATGTGTCTTTCCGTGAGTTTGATTTTGGAGTAAGAATTCATAGCTTTCATTACATTTATGTTCTCCATATAACTAAGACCTCCTCCATTACGATTCAAATCTGTGATGTCCCTGAAAGGCCCATGGGCTGAAGGCCCAGCTCCAGGTGGGCACTATTGGGAGGTAGTGGACCACTAAAGAGGTGAACTCTGGCGGTCTCCTGGTATTCGGGGTGTGTCCCTGAGGGAACAGTGTGACTCAGCTTCTCCTCTCTCTTTTGCTTCCAGACCCAGTGGTGATTAGTTTTTCTCCACTGCGTGTGCTGGCCATCATGTGCTTCCTTAAGGCCAAAGCAGTAGGCCCAACCAATCCTGGACAGAAATCTCTAAAACCATGAACTCAAAACTTTTCTCTTTATAACATGTTCTGCTCAGGTATCTGTTACAGTAAAGGAACATGTGCTAATTCACTTGGTTATTCGATTTGTTCATCAAACACATTGATGCCAATTACTCAGCAACCGTACGCCCTGCACTGGAGACACAGAGGGGAGAAGACACTGCTCCAGCCTCCAGGTAGAACTATCTACGCTTCATCTTGCTCTCACAAGGGGCTTGTTAGACAGGTCGGCAGAACTTTAAACCCTTTCCAAATGTGTGCCCACGAGCCACAAGATGTCATTGCTTCTGTTTCTCTAAGTCCCTTCCCTCTGCACCCTTGCGAACCTGCCCCCTTCCCTTCCTGCCTTTAACTAACATTTAAGGACCCCTCTAGCGCCTGGCTCAGGGCTGTGTCTTGCTTAAAGCCTGGAGCGCATTCTGGGCTGAGCTAGTTCTGGTGCTGCCAGAAAAATGACCCAAATTCTACCTCTTCCCCTTCACCCTCCTCTCTCCACTGTGCTGTCCTGCTCCGATTGGATCCAGGAGACCTTTGTTTTCTCTGGAAGAAGCTGTGATGAGGACGCCCCGTGTCAGTGAAGACCCTTAGAGAATCGCCATGTGACAGGCCCCGTTCTGCCTCTGTTTGAGGCACACACAGCACCACACAACACTCCTGATGCTGCTCAGCCCATAATCATCGTTTAAGAAAATAATGTTTACATCACAGGAGAAACTGCTTCTCAAATAGCAAAGGAAAAGTGCCAGGTTCGATGAGGCTATTACACAGAAGCTTGGCTGGGTTATCTCCCCCTCACCCCCCTTCCTTCTGCCCCATTATTATTTAAGGTTGTATTAAATCAGGCAAAGGGAGCAGACGACGAAACGCAAGCTCATGTGGCAGCTCTGGCAGGATGCCCAGGCTCGCGCTGGCCCCGCAGGCAGCGGCGGTGGTGGTAGCTGCCGGGATCCGCAACTCCTTGCAGGCCCGACTCCAAGACCAGCTCAGAAGTGACAAAATCAACTCTGGCCCAGCTCATAGTGATTCCCCTTCCTTTAGAACAAGGACAGCAACAACTGGCCTGAGAAGCAAAGCATGAGAAAGTCATTGGCTGATTCTCACCCTGGCTCCACTATTTGCTAGCCCTGTAACTGTGGGGAAGGAGCTTAACCTCTCTGTGCCTCCGTTTCCCCCCAGAGCCAGGAACAGTGATGATAGCGCTGCAGTAGGGTGTTACTATGAGGACATACACAGCATCACTCAGAGGAGGGCAGGCAGCAGAGGTGCTGCCATCCTTATGGCCACATCATATTCTCAGCATCACTATTCAATCGGAAAGCCTGGAAAATCGATGCTTTGTTGTTTGGGCTGCCAGATGGCAGAAGAGGCAGTTGGCGTTATAACAGAATGGGCTGGCCCCCTCTTCCTCCCCCTCACACCCTTATAGATTTGTGGATGTGGGGTTACTGTGCCACAATTCGATGGCTCGTCCTGAGCGCAGTGCTGCAGGGGTGGCTGGTGCTGCTTGGCAGGTGGGCCCAACCTCGAGGGGGGCCCTCATGATAGCTGAAGGAAGCCTGATTTTCTTCCCTCTGTGCCTGGCAGCAGATGCCTTTGGGGTCGTTAGCCCTCAAAAGTCTCCTGTGCGTGGAAGGTCATAGCACCATAGCTGGATTCATTCATCGATAAATTCATGGCTGAATATGCTATTTGGAGGTGGTGCCTGGGAGAAGGTGGACCGCTGGGGGCTTGACCGGTCCCTGGATCCTCCTTTTACTCTTTGTTTCCTGGGTGCCATGATATGAGCAATTATCACCCAGCAGGCCCTTCTTATGTGCTGCTTCTGCCCTGAAGCCAGCAGACCATGGACTGAACCCACTGGAAACTGAGCCAAAATAAACCTTTCCTCCTGTAAATTATAAGTACCAGATACTTCTTCTCAGCAATACAAAAGTAACCAGAAATTACAGAAGGGGACTGGGTGGAGAGAAAAGTCACAAACCAAAGGCGAGTACACCTGGGAGCACTGCCTAGTGACTATGGCTGTGTTCACTGCCACAGCTCTCTTTGCGAGGCAGGGGGCCTGTCTTCCCCTGTTGTCACCTCATGTTCACCATCGGAGACCCCTCTGCTCCTCATCCTGCTTGGTCTGTGTGATGGAACCTCTCATCCTAGCTCACACAGCTGCCATGTGCTGCACTTGACCTTGACCCTGAGGTCAAGGTCACCCCTCAGGTG
>PVJX010022298.1:0-30706 GCA_004027295.1 Dolichotis patagonum
TATAAGAACAGAATATTAAAAGCCATCAGAGAAAAGAAACAGATCACCTATAAAGGAAAACCCATCAAAATCACAGCAGCCTTCTCGACACAGACCATCAGGTCAAGAAGAGCTTGGAGTGAAGTCATTCAAGCCATGAAGGAGAACAACCTCCAGTCCAGATTGATGTATCCTGAAAAACTCTCTCTAGAAATTAATAAAGAAACAAGATGCTTCCACAATAAAGAGGAACTTGGAGAATTTGGGACCACCAATCCAATCCTACAAAAAATACTGAAGGACATTCTAGGGAGAGAGAATAAGAATACGAGCATTTCAGGAACAGTGGCAGAGAAGCCTCAGTGAATGGGGCAGATAGTGGAGTGGAACAGAAAAATAGACAACCAATGGCAGAAAAACAGAATAGCAGAAATAAGGCAGAGAAGATTGGCTTTAAGCTCTAGTATAGATGGCCTTGAAATAGTAACAGAGAGAAACACAGGCAGAGTAGATCAGGAGATAGGGTCCATTGAGATGCTCTATATAGGGAGGCAGGGGGACCCAAAACAAGCAGTGCACCCTATGGGAGTGAAAGGGGAGTAACTGTCTAAAAAAGGGAGGCAGAGGATATTGTTAATTGGGTAAAAAGATTTAAAATTTACATTATTCTCACCACTCTACTTGGATGGAATATGTGCTGTTCCAGTTTGTCTACTTACACTAGACTTGAGGACATGGTCAGCCATCCCCAAAATAAAAGGACATATTATGGTAATCATCCCTAATTTTTCTATCAACTTAATCTGAAGCCCTTTATCACTTATACTGTCTTATTATGACTGACCTTATTGGAATCTGGTTTGTTAGATTGCTACTTTGTATTGACTGATTTTATTAAAATCTGTTATGATTTGATAGCATCAAGTCTAAGAGTATAGGCAACTACACTGAAGATGACAAGATTCACTAAGATACCCACTCTGGTTTGATTATTACTTGCTTTTGAAGTCTTATAATGTCTCTAATGCTTTGTTTTTATTAAGTTGCTATATACTGCTGAGACATCATGGTAACCATTGTAGATCACCTTGTATTGCAGTTTTATGTGACTTTTTTGCTACATGCTTTTCTAGGAATTGCTTTGTTTTATCTTCCTTTGTTTTGTTTTTCCCTCTAATACAGAGGGATAGATATACATGTAGAGACTCATGTATGTGTAGAGCTCATACACAGTTTACGAGAACCAACTATATAACACATATTGAAATGAACAACTACTACTTTGAAAAAAAAGAGACACTACAGTACCCAGTGCTGATTCCATAATGTCATGATGTGAAATCCAGCAAAACTATCACTTTTTGTTCAAAGTGATTTTAGCTTGCTCTGTCTTATTTAAGTTCAACACACATGAAGGTATGGACAGCTGTTTTGAGGAGAATGAGAGACACTATGACAGCCATTCCTGGCTTCCCTAATATCTGGTCTTGAAGACCTGAAATGCCCTTCTCGTCCTGCTTAGATCAATTCCATACTATGTTGTTTCATGTGAAGTCCTTGTATGTGACAATATGGACAACTATTTGGAAGAAAACAAGAGTCAATACGATAGAGAGTGAATATCTCCGATTGTCTAGTTTTGAAATTTATGTCTCTTACATTGCTTTCTTGTGATCCGCTTCGTTCTGTTTTGTTGTGTTTAATTTTACCCTTTTGATATAATTGCATGTATATTTGAGTGGGTAAGATGGATGACCATATTGCTGTTTTTATCAGATTGTGGAGCAGAACTGTTAACAGTCTCACTGTTTGAATGTCTACTTTACATGTTTTAACTTTGTAATTTGAACAACTATTTCCAAGAAGTCAGTTTGTAATTTGTCAAGTAATAATTTCTTAGGATTTTTTGTTGTTCTTTTTCTTTTTTTCCTTGGAATTCTGTATTGTTGCTACCCTTTATTCTGTGTTTTTTCTCTCTTTAAATAAAATTACTTTTAAAAAAAGAAAGAAAAATTTGAATCAGGAGGATAGGGAGAGATTAACTGTATCTGATGCTGGTTGAGTAATATAAAGACCAAAGGTTTATTATTGGATTAAAGCCTGTTTCTTTAACAAGCACTTTCATTAGTAAGATGGACATGAAAGCACAGTCAGATAGAGTAGGTTTTGGCAAGAATGGTCCATAAGAATGGAATCTTAAGGTGGTATGGTAAACCCTAGAGTAGCTACCAAATGAATAACTAAACAGTATACCTCAGAAAAATCATCAAAGGAATTCAAATGTTACACTACAAAATATGCATTTAATGCCAAAGAAAGTAGTAAAGGAAGAATAAAAAAATAAAAGGCGTATGATACATACAGAAAACAAAAAATAAGAGATGTGAATTCAACTGCACCAAAAGTAATACTATAAATGAATATATTAAATAGACCAATAAAAAGATCAAAATTGTCAAGCTAGATTAAAAGCAAAAGCAAGGGCTGGGCATATGTATAATCTCAGCACTCAGGAGGCTGAGGCAGATTTGTCACCAGTTTAAGGCCAGCCTAAACTATAAAGTGAGTTAAAGATCAACCTGAATTAGAGAGTATGATCCTGTTTAAAAACAAACAAACAAACAAAAAAAGGTAACACAAGAATATTCAACTGTATGTAGGAAACATAATTAGACTCAACAGGACAAATATGATAAAAGTACAAGGATGGAAAATTTATTATGCAAATCATCCATTAGAAGTCTGGAGTAACTATAGTAAGAAAAGACAAAATAGATTAGAATAAAAATGTTAGCTATTAAGGAGAATTTTTATTTTTAAAGACGGGTCAAATCACTAAGGACACAAGACAAAAATAAATATCACACACAAATCCAAACTGTATGTGGCAAAAACTGACAGAATCAAAGAGGAAAAGAGAATGCAACAGTAACAACTGGAGACTTTACTATTCTTTCAATAATGGATAGAATAACAATAACCAAACAGAACATTAACAAAGGAATAGACGATTTGGCTAATGGTAGAAAATAACCGAAGAGATACTACACACATTCCACTCAAGAATAGAAATATATACACTTCTCTCACATACATGTGAAATTTCCTCAAAACTTTGGGTCATAATCATAAAAGACATAAATCCAAACACCACAATTCCAAAGGATAAAACCCTAAGTGATTAAATTATCTGAAGTCTAAAAATCCTGAGAGATTAAAATTCTAAAGATTCAATTTGGAGAAATTTAAAATAGTTATTTAAAATACATTTATGCACATTTTAAAAAGGAATATAATTGAGCGGAATGTAAAAAGTAATAGAACAGTTTGTAGGCTACTTTATATAATAACATGCAATAATAACAAATATTTTTGCAAGCATAAACATTCATCCATACAAACAGCAGTCACATGGGTATAATAATTATGAGCACATAAATCTTATCATAAAGGTCAAAATGCACAGAAGCATATCAATATAATTGGTAATTGCATGCACTCAGGTTTATAACTAGACACCTGAAATACTATTAAAGACAATCTAGACATCTGAAATACTCTTAAAGACAATCTAAATCTTTTGATGACATTGATTAAAAACCATGACATCACCACTGTATCTGCACTTACTCAAAAAATCAAGATCTCAAAATATTTTATCTTTAAAATGCAGATGCAGATGCAAATGAATGCAGATGACCAAAATGGCTATCTTCATTTGTTATGGGACTTTCAGTTCTTCCACATAAACTCAATACTTACTGATGCCTTTATAGTGCACTTTTGCTCAATCAAATTCCTCCGCCACCAAAAAAAAAAGTATAAAATGAGTTAGAACTCTCTAAAAGCTTTTTGCACAATTTCCACTCTCAGTATTGAAAATGACGGGAATTAAAATTCATAGAATAGTGAACTGTAAAAAATATTCTAAAATTTAAATTTCAAAAATTGCTACCAATTTAAAATAATAGAGAAAAACTAAAATAAAACCAAGAAGAAAATTAGGCATATGAAAAAGTGCATCATTGTCAATTACATAAGAGGTAGTAAGAGCTGACCAACTTGCATCATAATTAAGTGTATTTTGAAGTCTTGCATCATGATGAATTGCTACATTTTTTCTTGTAGAGCACATTCGCATTCATTTTTTATGTGGCAGATGTTCCCCATGCAGTCCACTGATACACACACAATAATCTTTTTCTGGAAACACTCTAATAGACATACCCAAAATAATACTTTGCCAGTCTTTTAGGTATTTATTCTAACATGAGGCAACTATACTGCATACAACCAAAAACATATTAATCTCTTCCCCAGAATTTGGCTTTCCACTCCTCTTATGTGAACTTTTTGTCCAATAGGAGTTTCAGGTTTCAGGATTTGGACTTTCAGAATATTTGGGATTTTACTATTTTGTGAGTATGAGTTTGAGAATTGTACACATTAGGAATTTTAAACCTCAGGGATTTTATCATCCAGAATTTTGATGTTTGAGGATTTCAACATTTGGGGTTATAGCATCTGGGATTGCATCTTTCAGTATTATAAGGCATTTCATCAGGATAGATTATATATTAAGACATAGAAGAAGTATCACCATCCTTAAAGGGGATTGAAATCATGTAAAAATGTTCTCCAAGCACTATGGAGTAAAGTCACAAATCATAACAAAAATATACTTAACGTTAGAAGAAAGAATTTCCAGGTTTGAAGATAAGGTTTGAACATTATTATACTCACATTAATGAAGAAAATAAAACCAAGAAATTATGAACAAAACATCCAAGAATTCTAACCACATTTGAAAGAGCAAATCTATACATTTCTGATGTAGAAAAAGGTGTCAAGTTTCAGACCAATGGCATACAAAATTTATTCAGTTAAATAACAGCAGAAAATGTCCTAAATCATGGGAAAGATATAGGCATCCAGGTACATGAGGCACTGAAAATCTCAAACAGGCTTGACCATAAAAGAATTTATCCTGCCACATTATAGTTAAAATGACATGACTACAAAAGAAGAAAAGAATATTGAAAGGTACAACACAAAAATATCAAGTCACTTTTAGAACCAAACTGTCAGAATAACTGCAGACTTCTCTGTAGAAACCCTAAGGGTCAGGAGAGAATGGAAGAATGTACTTCAAAGATGAAAATTAATAACTGTCAACCTAGTTGACTATTTACAACAAAGCTATCATTCAAACTGAAGGAGAAATAAAGACCTTCCAAGATAAGCATAAACCAAAGAAAGTCATAACCTCTAAGTTAACATTGCAGAAAATACTCAAACAAATCTTACATACATACAGAAAGAGTAGACATGATATTGATTTAAGAAAGAATCTAACATTTTTTAAATAAAACAAAATTATAGAGATTAGTACATACATTTCTTCTGTAAATGGTCTTAATTCTTCGGGGAAAAGACAAGGATGGGAGAAACAACATGGTTGAACAGAGGAGGAGCCTTGTTCAAAACTACTCAGAGAAATTCAGCTAAAGCACAGGTAGTTGGAAGAAGAGGAGGGACATACACTCTGAAACTAAAATCAATCTAACATAAGAGACTAATAGAGCAAGTCAAACATAGATAAAGCACTTAAAATGGCCAATCAGCCCACCTAGCTGCCAGTGGGTCACTAGATTGGAACAACTGCCCACCATACCTGGAATTTTAAAAGAAGTCTAAAAAACTTTGAAAAGAATATACTAAAATAATGTCACTAATCAAGCCATACAGGATAGACTTGGGATATAAGGTTCCCTGCCTCTTCTGCCTTTCTCCAAACAGAAGACACTACAGTCCAGCAGTAAATTCTGCCAACATGAACTGCTGCCGCCCTGATGACTGGCCTGTTTTTTCTTTATTCATTTTTCTTTCTTTCCTTTTTTCTCCCTTTTCTTGTTCTTTTCTTCCAATTCCCTCTGTGCACCAGAGTACTAACTGGAACTCCCAGGAACAAGATTAAAGACTCCATGGTGTGTAGTAAATGGTATGACTAACCCATTCCCTGTGACCTGTGGTTACAAAGACATGGAGCATTAAACAGTCTTGCACCTTAGGACTGTGCAGCTCTGGGCTGTGCCCATGCTGCCAAGGGAGGGAGCAGAAAAGCACCCACTAGCACTTCCCATCACAGCCAAGGAAGTTATAGGCTACAGCAGAGGCTGGTGATTGGGGCAGCAGAACTTGTAAATGGTAAGTTGGCACCCCACCTGAGGAGTGGAGTAAAAATTGAAACTGAACAGCCTTGGCCTGCAAAGGCAGGAGCAGGGGACCAGACCATGTCACAGCATCGCACCCCACCCTGTAACAAATGACCTGAGAGCACAGAACTTGCCAGTGGAAGAGGAACACAGAAAGCTGAGCAAGGACGAGCAGGAGCCAAATGTACATGGGACTGGGAACAGCCCCGTCTCTGGCTGAAAACAGCATAGCAACTGGGAGAAAGACATCGCCAAGAGAAACAGGCTAAGTAATGGGAGGCTGCGAAAGGACATACAGAAAGTACTAACTGAAGACTCTGGCCCAGGCCCCCACATCTGGAGGCCAAGATCAGCCTCAAGCCCAGCACAAACTGTTCTCCAGGTTATCCAGTAGTTTTGAACTCTCAGTGAACACCAGAGGATTTTTGTTTTTTTATTTTTTTAATTTTATTTTTAGTTGATTTGTGATTTGTTTCCCATTCTTTTTCCTTATTTTAAATGTTTTGTCTTTTATAATTATACTTTTGTTCTAATCTATTCATCTTCTTTTCCCCTTTCTTCAATTTACCTCTCTAAGATAGATCATATACTAGTCCATAGAACATGCTTAAATAAATTCAAAAGACCTGAAATTATGCCATGTATATTATCTGACCATAGAGCAATGAAATTGGGGATTAACAGTAAAGGAAAGCACAAAAGCTCCATAAACACATGGAAATTAAATAACACCCTCTTGAACAACCAATGGGTCACAGTTGATATTAAAATATATATATATATCAACAATTAAATGAAAATGCAGATAAAACATACCAGAACCTGTGAAATGCAATGAAAGAGTCCTAAGAAGGTAAATTACAATAGCGAATTCTCACATCAGGAATATGGAACAAATACAAATAAACAACATAATTTTGCACCTCAAGCTTCTAGGAAAAAAAGAGCAAAGTCAAGCCCAAAGCCCAAAAAAGGGATGAAATTATAAAGATCAGAGCAAAAATTTAACACAATTGAGACTAAGAAAACAAAACAAAGAATTAATGAATCAAAGAGTTGGTTCTTTGAAAGAACAAATAAAATTGATAAACCCTTAGCCATCTTATTAAAAAAAAAAAGACACAAATTCATGCAACCAGGAATGAAAAGGGTGAAATTACTACAGATACTATGGAAATTCACAAGATCATCAATACCTACTTTGAAAATCTTTCCTTTTATAGGATGGAAAATACAGAACCAATGGACAGATTTCAAGAATTATCAAAGCTGAATCAAGAAGATATTAAAATTCTGAATAACCCAATATCAGTCAATGAAATTTAAAATGTAGTTAAAAGCTTATGAACAAAGTAAAACCCAACCTGATAGTCACTGTTGACTTCTATAAAAAACTTAGAGAAAATTTAGTACCAATCTCCTCAAAATTTTTAATGAAATTCAAAGGAAAACCATATTTTGAATCATTCCTAGATGCAATTATTACCCTGATATCAAAACCAGAGAAAGACCCCACCAAAAAAAGAGAACTAAAGACCAATCTCCCTAATGAACATAGACCCAAAAATCCTCAATAAGATACTAGCAAATTATCAAGATTATGCCTCATGGCCAAGCAAGGTACATTCCAGGAATGCAGAAATGGTTCAACATATGCCAATCAATAACTGTGATACACCACGTCAACAGAACCAGACAAGAATCACACAATCATCTCAATAGATGCGGAAAACACTTTTGACAAAGTTCAATGCTCACCCATGACAAAACAAAACAAAACAAAAACCCTACAGAAAATAGGAATTGATTGTCTTTATCTCAATCTTATAAAAGCCATCTATGACAAACCAACAGCCAACATCATGATAAGTAGACAAAAATTGAAAATTTTCACTCTAAAATCAAGATCAAGACAAGGGTAAACATTCCTATGCAATATAGTTCTGAAAACACTTTCTAGAGCAATTAGACAAGAAAGAGAGAAACTAAAAGAATAAGGATCGGAAAGGAAGAAATTAAATAATCATTGTTCGCAGATGACATGATACTTTACATAGAAGATCCCAAAAACTCCACCAAAAGAATTCTAGATTTAATAACCAAATTCAGTAGCATAGCTAGATGCAAAGTCAACATTCAAAAATCAATAGCAATCTTGTACACAAACAACAAACTCACTGAGAAAGAAATAAGAGAAACCACACCCTTTGTGATAGCATCCCCCCCAAAAAAAGTGGAATACTTAGGAATCAATCTAACAAAGCAAATAAAAGACTCTACATACTAAAAACTACAGTATTCTGAAAAAGGAGACCAAAGGGGATATCAGAAAATGAAAAGATACGCCTTTCTCATGAATAGGAAGAACCAACATAGTGAAAATGTCCATACTCTCAAAACTGATAAACATATTTAATACAATCTTGAACAAAAACCATTAGCATACCATATATCACAGAACTAGAGAAAACATTCTAAAAATTCATCAGGAAGCAGAAGAACCTAGAATAGCAAAGCAATCCCGGGGCCACAAAAGTAAGGCAGGAAGCATCACAATCCCTGATTTGAAACTATACTACAAAGCTACTATGATAAAATCAGCATGGTACTGATAAAATCAGCATGGTACGGCAATAAAACAAACTTGAGGACTAGTGAAACAGATTAGAAGATGCAGACTCAGCTACAAACAAACTCAACCACCTTATCTTTGACAAAGGGACCAAACACATTCACTGGAAGAAACATAACTTCTTTAATGGTGTTGGAAAAACTGGCTTTCTACATACCAAAGACTAAAACTCGACCCATGTCTATCACCATGTACTAAACTGAAGTCAAACTGGATCAAGGATCTAAATATTAAAACAGAAATATTAAATCTACTGAAAGAGAATATATGTAGAAATCTGGAAGATATATATATATATATATATATATATATATATATATATAGAGAGAGAGAGAGAGAGAGAGAGAGAGAGAGAGAGAGTTCATGAAGAAAACCCAGACTCAGAGGAGATAATTCAAAGAATCAATAACTGCAATCTCTTCTTTTACACAGCAAAACAAATCAACAAAGTGAAAAGACAACACATAGAGTGGGAAAAAATATTAGTCAATTGTCCCTCAGAGAAAGGGCTTCTATCTAAAAAATATAAAGAACTGAAAAATATCTGACCTACCAATCCAAAAATGGGCATCAGAGATGAATACTCACTTCTCAGATGAAGAAATACAAAATGCAACTAAATGTATGAAGAAATATTCAACATCACTGATCATTTCAGAGCTACAAATAAAAACAACAGTGAGATTCCATCTCACCCCAGAAAGAACAGTTATTATCAAGAAATCAACCAAAACAAATACTGGCGGAGATGTGGGGGAAAAACGAATCCTTCTTCACTATTGATGGGAGTGTAGATTGTTACAACAACAGTGGAAATTAGTGTGAAGATTCCCTACATTCCCTAGGATTAGAGGTCCCATTGCATCCAACTAGTCCCCCTCTGGGTATTTTCCCAGAAGAATTAAAAACAGTAATATACATGCACCCATATTTATAGCAGCACAAATTGTAACAGCTAAATCTTAGAAACAACACAAATGTCTATCAACCAAGGAATGCATAAAAAAGACGTGGTATTTTTATACAATGGAGCACTACTTAGCCATAAGGAAGGGTAAATTTGAGACTTTTACTGGTCAATGGATTCAATTTGAGACCACACTTTTAAGTGAAATAAATCAGAGTCACATGTGTAAACATCATGTGTCTCTCTGTTGTGAGAAGCTAGAAGCATAGATAAGATGTAAAATGTCCAACGGATATTATGAAATGGGAAGAAATTGTTCAAAAGGAAAAATGGACTAACATGGATAAAACAGGAAAGGACAGTAGGGAAAAGGTAAAAAATACAAGTCAGTTGTACTATTAGTGTCTCTTAGTTCATTAAAAAGGATGGTTTGTGCTAATATCAATTGGAGAAATATTTATGCCCATATCTTGTACACTGAGCTACTATTTTAAAGATAACAATTTGTGATGTATTAATTATTGTTTTTATCCTAATATTTGTTATAAAATTTTGTTTTACCTTTTTTCATAATATAAAAAAGACAAAGACTGGCAGATAATTTTTTACTGCATTCAAGAATCACACCTTCCCTGTGAAGACATGCATAAATGAAAATGAAGGGATAGAAAATGATATTTCATGCTAAGAGAAGCCAAAAGCCATAATCGTATCTGACCAAGCCAACTTGAAGACAAAATTATTCAGGTAAAACAAAACAATGGTAACAATCTATGTAGAAGATATAACAATTATAAATATACACTCACTAAATATCAGCATATCCAATTCCATATAATGAAAACTACTAAACATAAAGGTACAAGTAAGTTCCAATATGATAATAGTGAGTGACTTGAATACTCTACTCTCACCAATAAATAAGTTATACAGACAAAAGTCAACAAAAATTACAATTATATCATTCTCCAAAGCAGGTCACATTTTAGGCCACAAAGCAAGCCATAACAAAATGAAAATACTAATTCCTTGCATGTCATGAAGTCATAATAAAATGAAACTAGAAATCAACAGCAAGAGAAATTTCAATTTCCTACACAAACATATGGAAATTGAGCAATTCGCTTTTGAATGATCAGTATGTTGTGGAAGAAATCAGGGGCAGAAATCTAAAAATATCCAAATCAAATGAAAATGGAAACACAACATATCAGAATCCCTGAGATCGAGAAAAGGCAACTGGAAGAGGAAAGCTCATAAGCATGACTGCCTTCATCAGGGAATGCCTCTGACTGAACTATGCACCTTCTGAGCTCTGGAAAGAGTCTTCTATTAAGTTCTGTTCACAGTATTCTAGGGTTTCTCTAGCTGGCATCTCCAAGTCTTTTCAAATATCACCTGCAACCCATTCTAAAGCTTCTGAACCACATGATCAGGTATAGATAAGTCACAGCATTGACCCTATCATTGGTACTAAAATTGCTAGTCACTCTCCTTGTTGCTGGGACAACATACCTGGAAGCTTGTTCAAGTAAACAAGAAGTTTACTTGTCTCTTGATTTCAGTCCAGTCAGCAGGCTCAAATGCAGAAACAGGATGGCAGAGGGGCATGGTAGAGAAAAACTGCTTAACCCACAGCAGCCAGAAAGCAGAGATAGAAGGGAGGAGTGAAGGACAAGAATATGCCCTCCTGGGTCACAGCCGCAGTAACCCGCCTCCAACCAGGCGTCATCTCCCACCAGCACATTCAGCTGCTGAACTCATCAGTGGATGAACCCACTGATGTGTGTAGCACCCTCATGATCCAACTGCTTTCCACATAAGATATAGTTTGAGGGGACATTTTAGATCTAAACCATAACAGAAACTAGATGGAAAAGATATAGGATAAGCAAAACAACTTTGATTCTTTAAAAAGATAAACAGGATTCATAGAACATTAGCCAAAATATTCAAAAGAAAAATGGAGAAGACCCAAATCAATACAACTAGACATCACTAAAATCCAGAAAATTATTAAGGACTATTTTGAAAAGTTATGTTCTAATAAATAGGAAAATTTAAAAGAAATGGATGCATATGGTCTACAGAAACTGAACCAAGACAACATAAATCTAAGCAGATAAATAACAAGCAATGGCATTGAAACAGTAGTAAAAATAAATCTGACCAAAGCAAACTCAGAACAGGTTTGCAGCCTAATACTATCAGACTTTAAAGAAGAACTAATGCCAATGCTTCTCAGAAGAGTCTATGGAACAGAAATGGGAGGGATACTTCTAAATTCATTCTATGAGGCCAACATTACCTTCGTACCAAAGCCAGACAAGGAACAACAATAACAAAAAAACTATAGACCAATATCTTTGATGATGATGATAGATTTAAAAATTCTTAATAAAATACTCACACACTGAACTTAACAACAAATTGAAAGATTATATACAGTGATCAAGTTGTTTTAATTTCAGGGACACAAGGATGACTCAACATATGCAGGTGAATAAATGTAATCTACCACATAAATAGATTCAAAGATAAAAAGTCATATGATCTTCTCAGTTGATGCAGAAAGAACTTTCGGCAAAAATTCAACATCCCTCCCTAATAAACTCTGAAGAAACTGGATACTGTGAGATCATACATCAGTATAATAAAAGCTACATATGACAGGCCTACAGCCAACACCATCCTATGGGGAAAACACAAAATATTTCCTCTAAAATCAGGAACACGACAAGAATATTGACTCTCATCATTCTTTCTCAGTGTAGTACTTAAAATTTTAGTGAGAGCAGTTAGGCAGGAGAAAAAAATAAAATGGATGCAAATGAGGAAGAAGTCAAATTATCCTGTTTACAGGTATATAGTCCTACATTCAGAAGACATTAATCACTCTAGCAAAGACTTTTATAGATGATAAAAAAATGCAGCAAAATTTCAGGATATGAAGTCAACATTGAAAATCAATGCCAATATGCCAATATCCAACTATCTGAGAAAGAAATAAGAAAAAATAATTCCATTCAAAATAGGTTTAAAAACCCTAAGGATCAATCTAAGCAAGGAGGTGAAAGATCTCTACAACAACAAAAATTTCCCCTAAGGTCAATAATAAAACAATGATATATGTCTCATCACTTCTAATAAACACTGTAGAAGTTCTGAGCCAGGACATAAAGTAAGAAAATAAAAAGCACCTTGATTGGAAAGGAAGAAAGAAAATAATCTCTGTTTCCAAATAACATGATCTTGTATAGAAAATCCTGTAAATCCAATAACAAGCTACTGGAACTAAAATAAATCTATCAAGGTTGCCTGACTCTTTAATGATACGGAATAATCAGGTGTATTTCTATACATTAGTAGTGAGTGATGCAAAACTAAAATTCAGAAAACAATTTGATTTAGAAGAGCATTATAAATAATAAAATATTTAGAAATAAATATAACAAAAGAAGCATAAAACTTGTACTCTAAAAACTACAAAACATTGAGAAATGTAAGATTAAACAACTGAAAAGATACCCTATGTTCATGGTCTTAATGTTTTTTACTATGGTGATCCTTCTCAAACTGATCTGATGATTCAATGTAATACTTATCAGAATCTTAGCTGCCTTATTTTAGTAACTGATTATCAAAATCTTAGCTGTCTTTTTTTTAGTAACTAATAAACATTCATTTGAAAATACAAAAGATCTAGAATAGCCAACATAATCTGGAAAAAAAAGTTGGAGGGATTGTACATCACAATTTCAAAGCACACAAGACAGTATGGTACTTGTATAAAGAATAGAATAAAGTTGAGATGGCACAAATAATTATACATTTTTCATCAACTGATTTTTAGTTAGAGTGCGAAGACAGTTCTGTAGTTTTGTTAACAAATGGGACTGGGACAACTAGATATCTACATTCAAAAGAATGATATTGAACTTTTATCTCATTGTTTACCAAAAATTAACTTAAAATGGATTTTTAAAACTCCTAAACTCCAAGAATAAAACACAAGAATATTTGGACTAGATAAATAAGGATTTCTTTTAAATGATACCAAGAGCATGAACAACAAAGAAAAAACAGACAAATTAGGCTATAGAAAAATTAAAAACATTTTGCTACAAAGGATACTGTTATGAAAGTCAAAGAATTCATACAATATAATATAAAGAGACAAATAACCCAATTAAAAACTGGCATTTCCCATAAGACGCCATACAAATGACCAGTAAGCACAAGAAAGCATACTCAGCATCATCTCCCATAGGGAATCAACATCAACACCTAAATGAGATACCACTAGGACAGCTATAATTAAAAAAGATAAAAATTATATTGAATAGGATGTGCAGAAAGTGGAATCTACATATGATATTGATGAAACTATGAAATAATGTAGCCTTTATGAAAAGCAATTTGACAATTCATCAATTCAGTGATAGGCCTGGTGGGACACATCTGTAATTCCACCTACTGAGGAGGCTGAGGCAGGAAGATCACAAGCTCGAGGTCAGGCTGGGAAACTTAGCAAGACAGTATCTCAAAAAGAAAAGAAGGGAAGAGTCCAGGGATGTATAGGACAAAAAGAAAAAGTTAAACATGGATTTACCATATGGCCAGAAATTCCACTAGCAGGTGTATAAATCCTTTGTCTACATAAAGATTTGAAAAATAAAATGCTTGGACCTCAAAAAATGTACACAAGTGTTTATAGTAGCATTAATCAGAGTAGCTATCTGTAGTCATCTGAAGCAGGAGGATTCACATGTGCTTTAAAGGTATTTTACAAGAGATGAAAAATCCTATAAAAAATGACTAGTATAAAAATGACAGTGAGAAGCATCTAGGACACCGACCTGCAGGTCTTAAAAACAGAGAGAATTGAGACAATACAAAGATCTCAAGGGCAGCTGTGATTCAGCTGAAAAAATTGTTTCCCAACTCAATATTTACTATTGATCCCCCAAACACTCATTTAGGTATTTTGCTTGATTGTCCCCCATGAAGTTTTAATAACAGAGATCTACATTTTATACATTAAAAAATAAGGCCTTTCACCTCCCCAAGAATTAATTTTTGGTCTCATTAAGAATTTGTAGAATAGAACAAAGTGAATAGACTTTCAGAAAAGAGATTGGAAGTAAATGAAATCCACCCCCAAGAAATGCTTAGATACCAAGTCCACTCATACAGATCACTAAATTCCTTACACAACCCATGTTCAATTAGTTAACCACACAATGAAAAATTAGTAGGTGGGAATAAAAGACAGAATCACAAGCCTCCAGTTACAGACAGTGTCTGGTTCTGCAAAATGAGGGGTTTGTGATCCAATATATGCTATCTCCATCTACTTAAATACTTTACATCCTCAGTACAACTGTTGGACGTCCTTACAATGTTTTTATTCACAGGGGGAAAACACTAGGCATTTCATGTACTTCTATATTTGAAAATACACCAGAGATAGTTCTACCCTTTAACCAAAATGATGTACATATATCCTTATTATTATCTTCAGGAAACTTATAATGCACAGACTTCCACTGTGTCTGGGCTGTGTGAACCAACCATTTGGCAAGCTATGTTATTGTCAATACATCTGTTCATTTTCTGTGAAATAGTGGATGACTTCTTTTTAAAGGAAAAACACTCAAGTTGAAGTACTGCTATCATGTAGTAATGAGAAAAGAGGAGAGAAGGGAAATCTTAGAATTGATACACCAGAGACAAGAAAAGAACAACCACAAAGGAAAACCTGTGGGAGCCACAGTTGACCCTGTAGTTAGAACTCCTAGAGACACTTGACCCAGGATCCTAAAAAACCTTCCCACCATGACTTCTCTTATGATCAAATTCCAGGAATGAGTTGCATTTGCTAGTGAAAGCTAAGGTAATGGAAGTTCCTCAGCAGTCCTCCCAGCACAGAGTGAGCAACAGGTTCAGTTTTATGGACCTTTGGGATAAAAGTACATCAGATGTATGAATTTTAGACTCTGGCTTTGAACCTTATCTGTGTTACAAAATTCACATGGTCAATTATAACCAGCATTTTTTTAAAAAGCAAAATGAAATGTAGTGGAATGGGATAGAATGGGATGGGACAGGACAGAATAGAATAGAAATATCTAGAACATATCATACATAGGAAAAGTAGACACATTTCATTAAACTTCTAAACAGTTATATGAATTCATATACAGTACCATACCTGTATATACATGTAGGCATGGGGATCCTGAATCATGACACAAAATTTATTTTTTAATTAGTGTCACAGTCAAAAAAATCCAAGAGATTCTCAACTAGAGAACAGTGGCTATCAACTGCAGTTTCAACATGATCCATCTCTCCTACCTCATGCTTCACATCTCACTTCACTCCATCCTACTACACCTTTCTCTCCTCTTTGCTATAGTGCTCTCCATGCTATTCTTCTGCATTCCTTCTTATCTTCATTGTTAAGACTTCCATCAGAGATCCTTTGTTATCTAGAACTGCAAGATGGAGATTGGAGTTGGGAGAAGCAACCCAAGTTCTCTCCTCATCTCCAAACATCAACTGGTCAAATCTCAAGCAGAAACTCAAGACTTCTGATATCCCACATTGTGCTCAAAGTATTAACTCAATTCAGAATGTGAGAGTTATTATCTAGCCAAACTCGCTACTAATGATGGACTAACAAGGACAGATGCCCACTTATACATATTGTATCATTTGACAACTCCAAAACAGTGTCTTAAATATGGTGTCATGGTTTATGTTGGTGGCCCCCAGGCCTCATATATTTGCATTGTGCATTTGTGATTGGTTCATTGTCTAGTGCTTGGATTGGTGGTGTCAGTGCTACACCCTCCTAGGGGTGGAGCCAGGATGTGATGTAATGGCAGGAAGAAGGTGTGTTTCTCTCTTGCTGATTTCCACCTTGCTGTTTGCAGCTGCCATGTACTGTGGCCCCACCATGCCCCCCTGCCTTGGAGCCAACTGAGTATGGACTAAAACCTCCAAAAACTGTAAGAAATAAACCTTTCCTTTCCCAACTTTGGGCATCAGGTATTTTGTCTCAGCGACTAGTGAAAAGTAACTAAGACAGAATTTGGTACGGAGGAGTGGGGTCATTGCTGTGACTATACCTGACCATGTTTTTTGAGAGGCTTTGTAAATGGCTTGTGGGCAGAATTTGGAAAGGTTCGGACATGTCACCTGGATGCACAAAGCTGGAGCAAATTAGGTTGTTCTGTA
Source organism: Dolichotis patagonum (assembly GCA_004027295.1). Taxonomy (NCBI): domain Eukaryota; kingdom Metazoa; phylum Chordata; class Mammalia; order Rodentia; family Caviidae; genus Dolichotis; species Dolichotis patagonum. Next base: position 16,979 of record PVJX010022298.1, read on the forward strand.
GAGGAAATTCTAGTCAGAGCTCAGGAGACCAGAAGGCTGATAGAAAGCCTGATAGTAAAGACCAGGCTTGCGAGGTTTCTGCTGGGAAGGAGGACTGCATTGGTTGTTGGACTCCCTATGATGTGTGTTATGGTTTGGCAGAAAGTTTGTCTGCATTTTGCTCATGCCCAGAGACTTTGTCTGACACTGAGATTAAGGGTAATGGACTGATTAATCTGGCAAAGGAAATTTCAAGGCTGTCAAATGTTGAGGCTGTGGCATGGCTATTGTTGGGGGCTTTTAACCAGATCTATGTTGCAGATCAAGAGCAAAGAGCCCAGCAGGATAATTTAAAACACTGTGAGTTTGGCCAGAAGGAAAACTCCAGTACAGTTATGGATTGTAAAGATAGAGCTGAGACTTTAATTGCTGAGAAGAAACAGAGAGATAAGAAAGATGGCCACCGAGCATCCCAGGAAGCAGCGGGTCCCACCCTTTGCAGCCCCAAAACTGCAAAAGTGAAAGAATTTTCTCAGATGAGAAAGCTTCAGAGCACCATGCTCCAGAATGGCACAGGAGGCCACATGAGGTTCCAGAATGGTGGCAACATAGAAAAGCTTTCCTTCACAATCAGATAAACAGAGCCCAGCAATCCAGGCACTGGACCCCTATAGCCAAGAGAGAGAAAAGCCTGGCTACTGCTCCAGCTGGCAGCAGACCTTGGCGGCATCCACATGGTGCTGATTTTAGGAGCAAGGAAAATGCACAAATTCTGAGGGTAAGACAGCTTCCACTTCAATTGCAAAAGGTCTGGGAGGCCAAGCAGTGTGCCCCTGAGAGGGCAATATGTAACAATATAAGGATGAAGCCAAAGGTGAAGTGGAGACCCCAGAAGTTTGCAAAGCCCAGTAACGTGGACCATCCAAGGAAAGCTGCAAAAACCAAGCAAAGAGGGTTTAAGACAGAAGCTGCAGGAGCTGAAATCTCTACAAGTGCAGTGGGAGTGGAATCACCCAAGCCCTTTGGAGCTTGCAATCAGATTGCTTCAAATGCTGAGCATGGAACTCTAGGACTTAATGTTCACCCTGCTGGATGTTGGACTTGCTTTGTTTCCAATGCTTTATATTCCCCCATTTGTAACTTTTGGAATGGTAATGTTTATTTTGTGCCTTTGCATTTCAGAAATGTTTAACCTTGTTTCACTTGTACAAGGGGTTACAGTTAAGAGTTTGCCATAGATGTTGGAGGAGACTTGGGACTTGGACTTCTCAGCAAGGCTGAAAATGTTAGGACTTTGGCAACTCTTGGAGATGGACTAAATGTCTTTTGTATAAAGGTTGTACATGAGTCTTTGGGGGCCAGGGGTGGAATGTCATGGTTTATGTCGGTGGCCCCCAGGCCTCATGTATTTGCATTGTGCATTTGTGATTGGTTCATTGTCTAGTGCTTGGATTGGTGGTGTCAGTGATACACCCTCCTAGGGGTGGAGCCAGGATGTGATGTAATGGCAGGAAGAAGGTATCTCTCTCTTGCCGGTTTCGACCTTGCTGTTTGCAGCTGCCATGAACTGTGCCATGAACTTTTGTCTCAGCAACTAGTGAAAAGTAACTAAGACGTATTGTGATCTGAATTAAACATTCAAAAGATCCAGATGAAAATACAAAGGCAGAATGGCAGCACAGCCAGTCATACCAGAAAATCCATATCCAGGTGGAAACAGGGAGAAAAGATGACTAAAAGGATGTTAGATAAAGCTGACATGGTTAGGAAATTAAGTATTTTACCTCTACTGTATGTCATAGATGAATTGAAATGCAAGTTTTCTAAATGTGTTCTTACGTAGGTACTTCTGTATTATGGTGTATTTTTATTTTGCTGTTGCTATTTCGCTTTGAGATATCTTTCAGGGAGCTGATAGAGATTGTTGGGGGCTGAAGTCCTCTTCTTGTCTCCTTGTCACACTTGAGTGTATATCTCAAACATGAGACACTTCATCTTTTCAAAGGCTTTTACTCAGAAACAGTGTCCTCCAAGCCACATGCACCAGAACAGCAGAGGATCCAAGTTTCAAAGACAGCAAATGTAGGTAAAAGTTGAATCCTCCTCAACATGTGACATTAATCTTTTTTTTAAAATGTTGAGATATAATTCATATTCTATAACATTTACCATTTTAATGTGTACAATTCAGTGGGGGTTTTTTTAGTACATTCATAAGGTTGTGTGACCATAGCTACTAATTAAAGATCATTTTCCTTATTCTGAAATAAAACTTTGAATACATTAAGTCACTACCCATTCCCCACTTTCCCCAAACCCTGGCAATAAGAAATCTACTTTCTGTATCTATTCGACAATTCAACAGTTCACAGAAGAGAAGTCATAGAATCTGTGACCTTTTGTGTCTTGCTTTTTCTTTTTGGCAATGTTTTCAAGGTTTATACAAGGCAATGTTTTCGAGGTAATTTTTTCAAGGTTATTAATACCTTTTGCCTTTTTAATGGTGAAAAATATTTCACTATATGTTATATTACATTTTGTTTACCCATTTGTCCATTCACTGGCTTGTAGACCTTTGGCCTGTTTCCACTTCTTCACTATTACCAATAGTGCTGCTAAAGTGATCCTTGTGCACACAATCTTCCAGAACCCTAAAATATTAGAGAACTTGGATTCTCTTGACAAAACCATTCCAACACCACCATTTTCACTAGCCCTCCTTAAGTTTTAAATTCCCTCTCTTCCTTTATTTCATCTCCTTCAGGTTTATGAAGATGTGGAGTAGAAAATGAAGGCCTTGGCCCAGGACTTCTTTCCATGGAGCTTGCAAAGGTAAGTGAGAGTGGAAGTACAATTGGGAGGAGAGAGAAGGAGCAACAGGACATTTACTTAGGGGACCCAAGGGATTAGGGTTGGAAAACAGCTGTGCTAGGAGTGATGTGAGCAACCCAACACAACACCCAGGCTCTTGGGAATCCAACTCTGCTCCTGTCATACATGGGCACTGAGGCTTACTGAGTGGGAAGACAGATGTTAGTACAAGGTAGTCACTTCCCTCAACTCTTTGCCTCATATGGGTTGCAATAAAGGCACTGCATCTGATAGTCTGACCACATTTTACTCATTCCAGTTTCTTTCTGCTCATTTCCATTCTGTCTTCTCCAGATCCTATCCTAGAAGGTCTAGATAAATCCATGGATCCAACATTCAGTCTGCATTTTACTTGGACATGAAGTCTTAGCTCCAATTTGTTCCATCCTGCTGCTGCTCCATAGCTGCCTTTCTGGCCTGGCTTCTGACCCTGGCCTGCCCTGGCCTTGGTTTGTTGTTCCCATCCTGGCTCAAACAACTGCTAGTGATCTCACCCCACTGACGAGCCTGGATGGGACAGTAGTGTTAGAAAAGGTCAGCAGTCAATGGGGTGTATGGAACTCAAAGAATTTCCCCATAGAAAAAATAATTATAAATAATGGTGTGGTTCCCAGGCCAATCCACAAAGGCCTATTTAACTAACTTATGGTGCTAGCATAGCCATCATAACCCATCTAAGTCCCCTAAGTCTAGTTAAGATTGGCCTGGAAGGAGAGAGGTGACAGAGAGGACGCTCTTGGCAATTTAGCAATTCCTATGGGAACAAGGAAGAGGGAAATTCCATTGACAAAAAAGGCAGGAAGAGGTTGAGCACTGTCCCAGAGGTCAGCAAAGCAGAGGTGAAGAAAGGGGTAGGGAACTCCAGAAGTGGAGCAGAAGGCTCTGTTTTCCACAGACAGCTCACAAAATAGAGACCATCACAGACCATGAAGAGTTCAGGGGCAAGAGAGCAGGAACCAGCACTCCGATCTTTTCTAAGTAAAATGGCTTTACCGCAGCTCTCCCCAAGGCTGCTGCGAACATTCCTGCTAACTTGGTCCCTGCTCCTGTTCCTCTGAAGCTCTTGATTCCTTTCTGGCCCTATGATCACTCATCCTGCTCACTGGATGTCTCCGAAGGCTCCCTTCTTGATAGTGAATTTGACTGTCTTTCACTAGATTGTACTTTGCTTGAGAGGGCTGTTTATTTTGAACATACCATATTCACCCCACTTCATAGCCGTACTTTGAGTCAGTGCACTTGAGCCCCTTTAGGCAATTCTTCCTCTCCCACTGGACGGCAACTTTGGAGGTTGGTGACCAAGGTGCTCTGGCCTCCCTTGTCTGACAAATCTGCAATCACCCAATCCTATTTATTCACTCTTCAGTATTTCTGTCAAGTTGCAACTACTGCCCTAAGCTTTCAGAGAATTGCTTAGTGCTTAACACTAGAAGACTTGGAGCTGGTAGACTTTAAAACACATAGGATGTCAAAATATTCATCATTTGTTGTATACTTTCTGATATACTTCTTGAATGTAGGCTTTTTGCTTGGCCCAATTCACCAAGTACCCCAAATTGCTGCTGCTCGGGACCCACTGTGACCTCTGCCATTGTTCTTCCCTGAAAGGTTTGGGTTTTGAAGAAAGGACATATCTATAAGGCTGACTTCTGAACTGTCTAGTTTTTCCTCTCAAAGTACACAGCCCATTCCTCCAAACTTATATATCTCAGAATTCTATGGATGACTGATTCAAATACAGACTCACAAACTTTGTGGATGTACTCAGGAATTCTAGTTCAGTATCTTTGGGAAAAGACCAGAAACCTACATCTTTACCACCACACACATGGTCATGAGGTCAACAGACTGGGAAGTGCTGCTGGTGCGATCCCAGTCCTCAAACACCTGTCAGCTTGGCCACCAGCAGGGCTGCCTCTGCTGGGTGCTGACAGGACCCTTCTGGGTAAATATTCCTCCCACTTTTGATGGACAGGGAACACAAATTAAACTGGTAACAGGAACAATAGATAGCCATCTCAACCAGATGAATCAATTGGCAAATTCTTAAAAGTTAACAGTTTTTGCTAAGTTGAATCTTGGCAAATTTTGCTCTTGTTGTTGTTTTTGTGACTGGTGAGGTAAGAGGAAATCTGTAGATGGAGAAAACAATGATAAAAATGTACACACACTTTTTGTCATCATTTTACAATCCACAGAATAAAAACCCATGTGCACCATGAGTTAGTTATCATCTCAATCTATCTTATCCTGATCAAAAGGAGAAGAAAGGACTCAGAGCTTCAGATTCATAAGTGATCAATACATTGAAACTGAACCAAAAAAGGCTTTGAGCATCAAACTGTAAGGGAGAGACCAGTATCACAGGTGGGAGGAGGGGATGATTGCAAAGCACAAAAAGCTCCTCTAGCCCTCATTTCTGTCCTTCTCTGCAATGGAAAACAGGGGAAATGTTAACAGCAACACCAAACAAATGGGATCTCAGATTTTTGAAAGGCATTATATTACACGCAGTTCTTAATGATATCTAGTATTAAGCTAAAACTAACAGCTCAAGCCAACTTCACAGAATGTTTTGTGATGATTAAATGATACAATATTTTGAATGTCTAGGAACAGATATTTTTGCAATGGAGATCTAGTTAAGCTTGTTTTTCTTTGTTGCAACATTTTCCTCTCTGACTTCTTACCATCCTTTCTTTAAAAAAGGAGGAGAAACCTATTTGTAATAGCTGCTCTAGTTTCTGCCCTTAGAAATCTGCTCTATTTATTAACTACTCCTCCGGTGAAGAAATTCCACTGAAATTCCTTCAGGGCCTGGCTGCCTTTCAGCTTCTCTCTGCACATTCCTGCCTCTATGTATGTCACCATCTTAAATAGCTGAGCCTTCTGTGCTTTAATAAGGTCTCGCTATAATTTTTTTAAGAACACAGACCTAGTTTTGCTAAGTTTTTGAATGCCTCATATTGTAAAGCCCCCATACTACTAATTAATTTCTGTTCTACCTTGTGTATGTCCTTACTGGTTGGCTAATAACATAAGGACCAGAACTGACCTCATTACAATAACGTCTTACATAGTAATCCAAATGATTCCTCCAGGCTGGCATTTGAATTACATTCCCCTTTTCCATTAGCCCTCCTCTCACGAGGAACTATGTTAAAGATTTAGATGTGCATTCATCATAGATTCTAATTTTCTGGGTTCTAAATTTTTTGTACTAAATTTTTAAAAAGATATATTCTTTTTTGCTGGTTAATTCATGACTTGTCCAAGCATTGCATGGTTTGAAGAAGAGAGATATAGAGAGAGAGAGAGAGAGAGAGAGAGAGAGAAAGAGAGAGAGAGAGAGAGATTGGGAATGTGACTGAATTACCATCAGAATTAACCTAAAAAACAAACAGGAAAACTGTAAGCATCCTATTGTCTTTCCTATGATAACAGCTTGCTTGAAAAGCTTTTAGAAGCTCTTAGGAAGAGTATCCCACCCCTAGGGTATAAGTAGTCAGCATACATTTCATCATGATTTTACCCAGATGGAGGCTTTTGAGGTGTGGTCCTATGAGAAAACCCCAGCACTCTCTCCACAAATTCAGATTAGTGAAGTGTTTCTGCATTTTCTTCTTTCCTATTCCTGGTCCACTCATCTGCTTAAATTACCTCCAGATCCTTAGTTGTTAATTGTAGCAAAATCCAACACTGAAGCGTAGAATCTACAGGCTGGTGTTTTTGCTAACTCATGAGAAGGTGAAAAGTAATGCTGTCAACATGTAATGATCCCGTCAGTTTCCCAACCAGATAGCTTTCTGACATTTCCCACTGAGCCCTAGTGAACTCTTACGGCAGTGATGCTCTGTATGGCTGTACATGTTGCCATCTTAAATAGTAACAGAACTAGTTCTAACTTGGGACTCTTGGTGGCCCTCTCTGTCTCATTCTTGCTGTAGCGTCTGAGTTTTCTCCCTTCTGGCAATGTAATCTTCCTGCTCCTGTAGAGAAAATTTCTACTTTTGGTCATTTTTAATTTATGATTTTGTAGAGAAATAATACCTTCCGTGGCTTGGATGGCACTGTGGTCTTTTTGCTGAATCATGTTCCACAGTTTACATTCAGTCTAAGCCACATCCTTATATCATATGGCAAAAAATGAAAACAATGTGAGAGAGAGGGGGTTAAACATTTCATTGGGAGCCAAGTTATATTTAAAGGTCTCCCTTTTACACTGGGTCATGAAAGCCAAGGGATTTTGTTCCATAGCATGATTTTCCATCCCTTCTGAAACCCAACCCTTCCCTTTGAAGAGCTCCTATTCTTACATCTCTGTGAGTCAGAGGCAGGGCTTCAGCTGTACCCCTGAAGCACTGGGAGAGACTGGGGCTAAGACAGCCTCAAGGCACTTCTTGTGTTCCCCTCATGCGATGCCCATCTGAATCTTTCCCTGCTGGTACTCAGGTGTAGATGAAAGCCACCCTCTTGACGTGAGGATGGATGAAATGAGATGATGCAGTCTGATGGTTCTTCTGTACATGAGAAAGTAGAAAGAGCCAGCCAGGCTACAAAGTAAGGCTCACGTAAGCCAAGAATCAAGAAATGAGTTCAGTCTTTGCCCCTGTGGTTCTGGTGCTTCAAGATCTTCTATAAGCCACTGTATCTCCTAAGCATCTGTGAGATCCATTCTGGAAGGCTCCAGTATCTTAAAATGCAAGGGGGCTAATTCATCATTCTCTGTATAAGATCATTTGTCTTGGATTTCAGTCACTTGAAACTAAAAGTGCTTTGACTGAAACCTCTTCCCTTGTGAATGATAGAAATGATTCAGAGGCTCCACTCTCCACAAGAAACAATTCCAAGAACTACAAGAGGATACTAGCTCTTGTTTAACTAAGGTGAACATAGAACAAGTTGAATTTTGTAGACACCATAGAAATGTCTATGGCAAAAGTAGTGTAAATCTTCCAGGTAAGAAGGAGTAAATCACAAGTTCAGTTATTGCATAAAATGACTGACACACCAAAGAGAAAACGAGTGAAAAGCAAGAGGTTGAGTGCTAAATTATGTCAGAGAGTGCAACCAAGCAAAAAGATTAAGATAAAGATAACCATAGAAGTCAAGTAAAAAGTCAACCTCACTGGGAATACATCCAAGGAAGTCACATTCAGAAATGCAGGTTTCAAAGAGGTAAAAAGAGGCATAATTAACCTCAAAAGCAACACAACAAGGGCCAAAGCTGGGTCAATGTAGGCAAATCCTGGCATCCTCCAGTCTCTTGTCCTCTGGGACATTCTTAGGGGACATAAGGGGTATGTTGTGTCTGTCTAACTGACCACCAGCCCCTTGGCCTCTGGTACTGTCTTCTCAGAGACTGCCATGATCAAATCAGGAACAGAATTTCCCTAATCTTAGGTTTCATATTGCCCATTTTGTTTTGGAAATGTTTCTTAATTTTTTTTTAAAAAATGTGTTCATGGAGCAAAAAAATTATTGATTTATAATAAACAAAGAAACAATCAAAATATAATTAACCGTATCCAAAGGAAAGAAGTATGTGTATCAAAATCAGTGGGAAGGAGAGGAAATTGGTGAAGGGATGTTCCTTTATGAGGGATGACGGTGTTCACAAGTTCAGAGCGAAGCCTTTGATGCATCCTTGCAAGATGGTATGGCCCAGTGGAGCAAGGCAGATCTAAGGGTAGCCTCTCATTTGGTGAGAGCAGGCTTTTTAATCTCTCTGTGCTCACACGGGGAAAGGTATAGTACTCATACCTCAGAGTTCCTGTGAAGATGAATAATTGCTATACATAACAGCTTTGGACAATGCCTGATCTACAGTAAGTGCTGTAAAAGTACTAGGCAATGCTGTTATGGTTCCAAAGGGATGGGAGAGCACCAAATGTTTCTTGGCCCTGAAGAAGAAGGAGAGAAGCTACGTTCTTTCCCATGGCCAGCTCCTTATGGCACATGCATTAAGAGAACAGCTTAAACCCAGGCGGAGCCAGGAAGTATTGGGACACATCTTTTCCTTGTCTTAGCCCCTCCCACCTCCACAGGCACAGTGCATCCCCAACCCTCTTCCTCTTTCAAGTGGAAAACTGTGTCCGAAAACTGTTTTTAACTTGGCAACGGGACTTTTGCTTTTAAGGAAATCTGAAATGTAATTCCTCCCTAAATTAAAAAAGAACTATTATTTTATTCTCCTTGATATCCTATTTACTTCCAGACTGTGTTTTGTTGGGTGGTTGTATTGACTGATTAATTCATTCATTCACTGATGTTATAGTATTAAGAAATCCAGGGACTGGGAACTTGTACATCTGACAGAGCATTTGCCGAGCATGTGCAAGGCCCCTGCTTCCATCCCCAGCACTGAAAAAACACAAAACAAAACAAAAACAAACACCACCTCCACTCCACATGCACAAATAGATGCCAAGAGATAACTATCATAATAGGTTTTTTTTAAAAAAAAAAAAAAAAAACAGCTTATCTTGCATTCTCAGGAAACTTCATGCAAACAAAAAGAACAAGAAAAGTTTTCAGCTGAAATTTGTACAAATTGGTGTAAATATACCTAAGAATATATGATATTTTATAGTTGTCTTGGTTACTTTTATCTCATTACTGGGACAAAATACCGGACACCCAAAATGAAGGAGGAACAGGTGTATTCAGCTCACTGTTTGTGTAGACTTCAGTCCATAATCAGCTGACTTGAAGGCAAGATGGCATGGCAGAGGGGCAGCACTTCAAGTCGGCAGCCAGCAAAATCAGCCAGAACAAAAGGGATAGAAGAACAAGCCTCTTCTCCTCCCTCACACTGTACACAGGCCACCCCTCACCCCACCCCCACCCCACGCCAGGGCAGATATAGCACTCACAAAATCTCTGTGCTACCCTCCTTCACAGGCTCAGGATATTCACAAACTAGAGATCCTGGCTCCCTGCTGAATCTCTTAGTTAAACTTCTAAATTTCTCAAGTTGACACAACAATAATGAATTTTAGTCTAGTTAAAATATATTTCAAGTAGATTTAATCCCACATTAAAAGTACCCTTAATTCACTTTCTGTAACATTGTAGTAGGGAAATAACACCTAGAATATACACTCTATGTGATCTCCTCCCCTTGAATGTGGCTAGGACCGTAAAGATGAAATGTCATTCTCATAGCTAGGACAAAAGTGAAAGGATTGTGCAGCTCAGTCTCTATTCAGTCAAGTTTGAGTTCATTAAAAGGATGCTCCCGTGGATGGGTCTGACCTAATCCGGAAGCGTCCAAGAAACTCAAAGTAGCAACAAATGCTCTCCAGTGGTCTGTAAAAAGCAAGCTGCCATGTTTTACAGGGACCACATGGTTAGGATCTGAGGGCAGTGTCTAAAAGTTAGGAGTCTCCTCAGTTTATTGGAGCAAGAAAATGAGGACTTCAGTTCTAAGATCACAAAAGATTGTACTCTGGCAAACAAATGTACAACAAATAAAAGGTTGGAAGAGAATCCTGAGTCTCAGATGAGATCACAGTCCTGGCAAAACCTTCCTTTCAGACTTCAGGGACCCTGAAGAGAAAACCCAGTTAACATATTATCTGGACTCTGGATCTATGGAAACTGAGGGTCATCTTGGGCAACCAAGCTCTTGGGGACTTGTTATTCACAAATAGAAAATGGATGTAAACTCTGTAGAAGATGGTATGTGCTGAACAGTGAGGAAGCCAAGTTAGCAATCAAAGATCTTCTGAGAGTTTCCTGAGGTTCAGCCTGGTATCTTCAGCAAAAAGAGCATTACTCAGAAAAGTGAAATCTAAAGCTTGGCAAAGCCAGTCCCTGGAGGAGAAAGCCTAGGAATTTACTCAGTGTTTATAGTGTAGGGCTGAGATGCTGCTTTAGAAGCCCAGAGGACTGGGGCTGGGGATTTAGCTCTGTAGTATAAGCACCTGCCTGGCAAGCACAAGGTCATGAGTTCAACCCCCAGTACCAAAAAAAAAAAAAAAGAAGCCCAGAGGACCTATCAAAAACACCTGTGTGTGACAAGGGAGAAAACTTGATATAATATACGATAGTGGGACACCACGGTATAACTGAACGTTTATTTTTTGATGCAGAGTATTAGAATAATACATACTTGCTGAACAAAGTTTAAAAATGAACAGCAAAGAAATGCACATTCTGATAATCCTAGGCACATGGACTCTGTATCTGGGGTTTTCTTAAACCTAATCAATTAGGATTACCCTGAGTCATTGTCTTTTGCCACCTACCTCACTTTTAAAACTACATAGTATCTTGTCTTGTGGCACATGCTCCTGAGTTACTCAAGAGTTACGTCAATTTTAAAACCACGTATCTTTTCATTTGAATGTGTTTATGATACATAATAATTACACTCTTCTTGGGGAATTGGTGTATGTACATATCAAGTATTTATTCTTCTTAGTCCTCCCAAACCCCTTTCCTGTCTCTACAGCATCCATTTCCTTACTTCCTACCATCTCTCTCTTTTATAAAATACATATTCTGGACCAGGGAAAAACCTTGAAGTATCAAAACCTGTAGGAAATGGTATTCATTCACAAAGCTTTTTGCCCTGCCATTTGACTACATTCACCACTTTAAAACAGTGCAAAATAAATCGAGTAAGGGTTCTGCTGGGTAAAATCCTAGCTTGCACTTAGAGTTCCCTCTGTCCTGAGATAGTCTTTTTGCTCAAACATGCTCTGGCTTGATCCAGATTACTTGTTCTCATTGCAGTTTCCTCCCCTGGGAAATCTGTTCTTTCCTGGCCCCTCTACCTCCATCTGCTCGGTAAACATTAAGGTATGACATGAGATTTGTCCTAAGCAGTGTTTACTTTCTCCTTTGGTAAAAGCCCTCTTCCATATCTGAAAAAGCTCTATTGTTGCTATCACTAATAACTCGTTTCTTGCACATATGCAGAATAAGCCCTTCCCATCCCCCCTGCACCCGACCTGCCTCAGCCTCTCTGAAGTTTACCTTGTAATCCCTGCAGATCGCTCCTCTCTGTGCTGTTCTACGCTGTCATTCAGCACTGAGAAGGCTCGGGACTTTCCAGATGATGACTTGAAGGCAAGCCCGAACTCTGGCCTTACTTTTGATGAGTGACTGCCATCCTGAGTAGGGTGATGTAAAGGAGATGCCCTGCGTGTACCCTTGGGAGATGGCACCCTACAGCGTGTGACATGGGCTTCAGAACCAGACAGATTTCAGATCAGGTACCAGTACTGAAGCCAAAGGCAAGTGATGTTAGCATTCTTTTCTTCATTTGTAAATAGTTTCTCCATTTGTAAATAGTGATTGGTACTAACTTCATCAGATTATTGAGTAGATAAAGTGGGATCATCCATGGGCCCTTGGTAAAGTCCTTGGCATATAGCAGTAAGGTAAAGCTAAAATCATGATCACAAATAAATCATTTCTAATTAAGGATGCTAGTGAAGACATTGGGGAGCATGGAGTAAGGGACAATCTAAGATTTAAAAGTCAAAGGTTAAGATGCAGGAAATAGGCCCAACAAGAGGATACTTTCACTAAGAGAGAATATGATAAGCAAAGGCCCTGTAGTAAAGGAAAATGGACTCATCGAGGAGTACCAGAAAGGAAAAAGAATGGATTTCTTGATATCCAGCAGGTGAACAAGTACCATGCCAGGCAAGCTTTTATGACAGGTTCGTGATTTGTTTGTTGATCCTACGTGTGGTGGAAAATCTTCCATATATTTTCATTTGCATCTAGGGATGTGATGAGGATGAAGAGATCACATTTCAAAAGTTGGGGCTGGGGATTTAGCTCAGTGACACAGTGTCTGCTTGGTAAAAGTGAAGCTCTGAGTTTGATTCCTGGTACTCCCCCACCACACACACACCAAAAAAAAAAATTGGTTCCTGTAGGAGCAGTGTATAAAATGGACTGGGGGGTGATTAAATGGAGGTGAGAAGCTGTCTAGCAAGTTTGTTCACTAGAACAGGCAAGGGGCAATGTCTTAGATAGGATCACGGTTTTGGTGATGGAAGAAGTGAGTGAAGTTGAGAGACAGTTACAGAGAATAAAGGAGAGGGAGATATTGAGAATGACTTCAGTCTTCAAGCTTCAGATTCAAGCTTGCCAAGCTGGATAGATTAGGGGGCCATTACTGAGAGGGACTGCAAAAAGGAAATGTTCAGAGAGGCCATGGCAGGAGCTGAGGTGCCCTTGAGTCATTCACTAGGACATGCTGGGTAGGAGGCTAAGTATGTGACCATTGATGGCAGAAGGCAGTGAGCTGTTGTGGGTGGTGGCATTTGGGACAATTGTCATGAGTGGAATTGGGGCTACTGGACATGACCAATTAAATCCTAGTGTCTGGGTGTGGGGTCTGGGAGCAATGCTTTTTAAAGCTTCCAGTGATATTAATGTGCATACAGGACAGGTTTCTACCATTGCCTCAGCTATCCTGTTGAGCCAAGACAGGAAGAAGAGATTGACAATAGATGGGCTGTGTCACACAATGAGCAGCTCCATGGTTTCATTCATTTTCTAGTTTGTGCTGAATTGAACTCAGAATTATTCGGCTTCATCATGGAGCACTCTGTAACACTTAGAAGGCTCTAGTGCTTCCCTGTGGTCCTTCTGTGAGGATTCACTCCCAGTTGACCTTCCTTGGCTCTCAACCCTGGCATTTCAATTCTCTCATTGTTAGGATTCTTTCCATCAGGGGCCCTGTCTCTTACTGGAGCAAAAGCCTGTAGCCTCAAGTTTTAAGACACTGGCATAGTATTTTTTGGTGTATGGGAAAACACCAAAACATTTGGTTCATCTCAAGACAGAAATGGTGGCATCCATTCCTCTAGTTTCTCTTTCTGTTTCTCCTGACACCCTCTCCTGGACTCT
>PVJX010022299.1:0-30713 GCA_004027295.1 Dolichotis patagonum
CCTTCTCTGGTTTTCTTTCCAGTCATTGAATTTAAGCATATTTACATATGTTTCTTGGCACAATTTAATCTTGTCAGGGAGAACTACTTTGAATAAAAATTACACTGATGATTTTTTCTTTGTAACAAATTCAATTTAGTGATGCTCTAGTGCTCTCCATTGATGTATAAGCTATTTTCTGTTTGTTGTTGCAGCTCTGGCAGGAAATTTCAGGTGGTTGGTTTTGTTCAGAATTGTGTACTTTTTATAATTGACACAGCTGGCTATACACAAGAAAGAGTTATTTTCCATCTAGAAAGAGTCCCTTGTCATAAATTATTTGTTGGTCAGAGGTCCACACTATATTTGACATCTGAACACATTAAAATGAAATGAGAAATACTCAGGTGGCAAATAATTCATGCATGTTGAAATACAAAAGCAAAATAAAGGAGAAAATTTGGTGGATAATTCAACTTTCTAAAAATGTAATTGTGTCTAGTCAAATATCTCTTTTTCCTTTCTCTTGAAGAGGAATTTTTAGAAACATTCAATTGACCATAAAACATTTCATAACACACTCAGTAAGGAAAAGGGAATTGCATTGAAAAAACTATAAATTTTAAAAAGAAGTAAAAAAGGAGTGTTTGAATTTTAGCTTGAAGAAATATTTTTACCTAGAGGATAAATAAAGATATTTTGAAACCTTTGGTATGGTTAGCATTTAGAACAAAACAACTTGTAACTTGAATGACTCATAGTTCTATGTCTTAAGGCAAACTCAGATGTATTTCTTATTGTATTCATTTTTATTTATGAGTGCTTGTCATGAATTAGATATTATATTAAATACTTTGTACATGATAGCAAAGCTAAAATACTTAGATTTCCAATTGAATGTTTTGAGAGAAATGTGAGAGAAAGAAAAGATTCTTTGTAACAGAGAGAGAGATAATATTAATTATTACTATAAATACTTACGGGAATTTTGCATAAGAGGATATCAATCATTTTCAGAAGTCAGTGAACTCTAATGGAAAAATGAAGTAGAATTTCAAAGTGTACACTTAGCAGAGTGGAGTGAGGGGATACTAGGCGGAGATGATCAAATATGTTACACAAATACATGAGGGGCTTAGGACATCAGCCTAACGAAGCAGATAAGCATATGAGAAAGAATATAAATTCAGAATAAAGGAAAAATAGATCTTCCTCTTTTTCCACATATATAACATAGACTTAATATACTAATTTGAAATTAGGTTCATATTGTACCTTATTGGTATCATGCAATTTATTCAACTGTGTGACTTCATTCGTCTAGTCATTTCATCAAGCAAGTATTTGAGGGCCCACTATATTCGTTGTGCTTTTAAAGACATTTGTGATAAATCAGTTAATACCATGCTCAAATATGATAAAATTTCCAAGTGTAATACTGGTGTTATATTGTGGTAGTGCGAATATTGTTTCAACTTTTACTATCTTTTACTTTTTCTTGTGGAAAGCTTTAAATTTCTAGAGAATATAGAATAAACTCTTACACAGCTAACACATTTTTAAAATTCTAAATACATAACAATTTATCTCATTCACCATCCTCATATTCACAAACCCTATTAACTTACTGCTGTTTAAACCTTCTATTGAATTATAATTATTTAGAAAATGTACACTTAGTATCAATTAATTTTTATGAATTGAACATATTTGTAGATACAGATATGTATGTAACACTACCTAAGTTTAATTTTAAGTACATTCTCCACTCAAATCAAAGATTAATTTTGCCTATTTCTCTATTTTTTATAGTGTATATAAAGAATAACATCATGGAATCACACGGAACAGAATTCTATGTGTCTGGACTATATTTTTCATAGTTGTAATCTTGAAATGCAATATATTATTCCATGTAGGTCTTAGGTTATTTGTTCTCATCATTATATAATAATGTATTGAGTGTGAATACCACACTTTCTTTTTAATCCATTCTACATAGAAGTATAAGAGTAATCTCAGATTGGCACTGTTAAAAATAGTGCTTCTATAAACATTTGACATTTACCTTTTAAGGAGAATTATTATGTCAGGCACGCACATTCTTAGCTCAAGCAGTGCTGCATGGCTTTTGCAAGGTGGTTTGCCACTTCCTCTCCACTCCCAGAACATACACTTCGCTTTGCTCCCGACCTTATTAAGGCCCGATGCTGTGTTTCGGTGTTGCTTTGCATTATTTGAGCAACGTATTTCATTAACGTTTTAATTTGTATTTCCTAGAAACTCAGGACATTTGTTTCTCTCTTTTATGTTCCCCTCCTGCTCCTTTCTTTTTTCCTTTCTTCCTTCTTGTTTCTCCTTCTCATCTACATTATTCAATCATCTGGATATCGTCTTCGGTAAAGAAATTGTTAAAGTCTGCTCATTTGCTGTTTTTCATGATGATTAGGAATTATTCAATCTACATATAAAGTTTTAAGTATTTGCAGTTATTAAATCTACATGAAAGTATTTTCTTTCATGATGTAGCTTAACTTTGAACTTTATTAATAGTATCTCAATTATATTTCTAGATGTAATATAGATAATCTCAACTTTGTCACAATAGTAACTTCTTATTTACAGGTGAATACATATTTAAGTATTTCACGTTGGTAAGGATGCTGCCTTTAGTTTTTTTCCAAAACCTGATAGTTTGCCTCATACCTATAGATCTCAGTCCATCTGGGCCTAGAATCTACATTACAGGGAGCCTGTCAGATGTGATAAATGTCTGATTTTTTAAATGCAATTTTAACTTTCATAAAAAATACCAGTCTCGGATTAGTAACTTCAAAAATATTTTACTATTAGATACATGAGAAAATAACTAATTCATGATGATAAGCAGAGTGTATTTGTTTATCTTTTCTTGGTATCTCCAAGACACAGATATTTAAAAGCAAATGGTTCTTTTTATAGTATCTACTACAAGTTAGTGAAACTTATCAATATATTTCTGTAAAGTGGATGCTATGTGATCCCGAATAGCAAGTAAGACAAGCCACAAGACAGGGTAGGATTGCAAATAAGACTGGCTGCAGTATAGAGTAGGCTTGGTACGAGAAGAGGGAAAGGGATCATTCTTTTGCATTCCATTTCTAGAATACCACACTCAGAGTATGCAAGTATCCCTAACAGTGGGAATAAACAGTTGTTCTGAAAACAAAAGTTATAGAGGAATATAATGGTAGCTCCCATAGCCGGTGTGTCATTCTATCGGCTTAGGTAACCTCTCGCTGAATTTTTCCTTCGTCTTTCCTGGAAAAGAGATAATTTAGTGATCTTGGGAAACTAAGAAAGAAATGTGCTCTGGGCTTTTTCAATAACTCTTTAGGAGTTGAAGTGTTTACCAAATTTCTATTTCAAGTATCACATTCTGAATTGCAGCAAATATGTTCATATAAGAGCCATTTCATAGAAGTAATCTTTAAGATCTTCACATTAGCTGCTTAGTTTCCTTTGTGTCAAAATCTTTACAAATAAAATGACTCTGACTTATATTAAGTACAGATGTTTCTGCGCAGTAAAGGATTGCTCAAAGTCCCAATTATGAAAATCCCAAACATAACTCCTCAACATTCTTAAATATAACCCTTCCTTATGAGCATCACTTTGCACATTTTGGGGTAATGCTGGATCTTTTGATAAATGAAATGCAATTTAAAGACCAATTAAAATATGCTAGTTGTGCAACATGTAGTAGATACAACCTGTTTAGTAGACTAACAAAAGCTATTCCAGAAATATTTACTTCTAGCACCTGTTTCTATATGAACATATTATACATTCAAACATGTTTAAAATAATTCTTGGGTACTTAATTAGTTTTTAACCTGAATTTAGAATAAAGTAGAATACCAATATACATTTAGAATAAAGTAGAATGCTATCATCAAAATAGTCTTGCTGAGTGTGATGGCATGTACCTGTTATAGAAGTACCCTGGAGGCTGAGGCACAAGAATCACCATGAGTTCACAGTCAGCCTAAATGACAGAGTAAAACACTGTCCAAAACATTTTTGAAGCTCTAAGAAGATAAAAAAAATCAATAATAGTTATAATTAAAGTAAAAAAATCACTTTCCAAACTGTAGAGTATTTTTTTTAATTGGGAAAGCTTCATAGAGCTAAAGTAAAAGCTATAATCATTTATAGGATTAAGACTCAGCTAATGCAACTGCTGTAACCAACAAAATATAACTAAGAATAATATTGTGAAATTTAGGACATAGAGTATACAGACAATATTAAATAATACAAAGAATATTCACCAGTCTTGCCTTTTTTCCAAATATGACTAGTTGCCCCTCAGAAGTGCAAAATTATATACCAACATCATTTTTAATGCATCATTTTTCAAGTTGATCCTAGAACTATAATTCTAATCATGTGACTTTATATGGCAAATAAAACTCAGCAAATTTGCTAAAGAAATAGCTAATGTGACAAAGTAAATTTCAATTTGTAGCGATAAGCATCCTCATAAATAAAGCGTGAAGACAAGTGGTTTACAAATAAATTCTATAAAAATGTTAATGTCACATCAGTCTCACAGTTCTTTTGAAGAATGAGAAAAGGATAAAATGTACTTTGCCTTAGTTATCAATGGTTGTATTTAAAAAATCCCAGAACATAGAAGTTTACAACAATAATCATTTCGTAGTTTGTGTGGGTTAGAAATCTAGTCAGGGCTTAGAAAAGACTTGTGACTTCTGATCACTTCCAACACTGGGTATCAGGAACTAAGAGAAGATTGAAAAAAGAAAAATTAGGTAGGTAAAACTGGGTCATGAGTTTGGACACCATAGCTGTGAGACGGTATAAAATATCCAACTGAAGATGTCATCCAGAGAGTTGAATTTGGTGTTCAGGAAGAAATCTGACATGTAGGCATAAAAGCATGGGGCTAGATGAAACCACCTATGAATGAAAAGAGTCACAAGGAACGACTACTGAGGATGAATCCTGGATGAAGAGGACTTGAATGAAAGCTGTAACGAGATGAGAGATAGAACAGAGGATCTCGGGAGGTGGTTTACCAAATGCGCTTGAAAAGCAAGAATGACGAGCATGTCGTAGCTGTTAGTTATGTATGCTATGAGCATGTTTTGCATTAGAGATTTAACAGAAACAAAACTTATTTACTTTAAATTGAAAGTATTAACTAGGTATGGTTATGGAGTTAAATGTGATGCTTTGATCTATGCATATTATAGAATAATTTAATGATTCTCATTAACGCATCCATCACCTTGTAGAATTAACAGAAAACTAGAAGGGTCTAAAATCTTTATGAAATAGACTATGTTATTCAAAATTTCCCTACTCTTTCACTCTCAAAAATACTCACCAGCTTTTGATAACAATTAATCTTTATATTAGAATGTCTTAGATGATTTCATAACAATGTATTTCCAGTTTTCATAACCAGCAAATATTCCAACTAAGCCATATTACTTGCTAATTTCATATGTAAAGTTAGAAACAATACCAAATAAAATTGTGGGAAATTCAATTTAAGTATATATTAATCCAAGAAGCATTATCTCAGAGTACAGGGATGATTTGATTTTTAAAAACTATTAAAGCAATTCATCATATCTTAATTATAAGGGATACAAATGCATATGTGGCACAAAAAGCTTTAGATAAAACCTAAAGTATAAATAGCTAATCAAAGTATAAGACTACATTGTTCTTGACTGTGAAATATTTATCAGATTATTATAAAGTCATTGGCAAGTAAGACATCTCTATTTCTTCATTCCTTGTCATTTTTATTGGAATGTTCATCAAATCAATAGATAAGAATACATATACAGATTGAAAAGGAAGAGAGAAAAATTGTCATTATTCACAAGTAATTGGATTGTATACAAAAGTCAGAGATTCTGGAAACTGCTGTAACCAACAAAAGATAGCTAAGAATTATAAATGAAATTTAGTACATATAGAATATAGAGAAATAGTAAAGAATATAAAGAAAATTTATTAGAAAAACATTTTTAAGAATATAGCAAGATTTATTTCGAAGTGTTTAAAAAGATCATTATTCTGTCTTAGAGCTACAAAAACTGAACAATAGAAAACAGTAGAGCAACTAAGTGGAAGCTTACATATATTGAGAGCCAAGTAACTTGGAATAAAGAATATCATACTAAGGATGATATGAACCCCTAGCAAATGTTATATACTTATATTGAAGATGAAGAGGAATTTATCTGTACCTCACTCCATGTACAATAATTACATTTTCACACTCTTAAACAGAGAAAATATTATTATGAATATAGCACAGAGTCGGATTTCTTGAATAAGGCTCAATAAACAAACAATAAAGGTATACATAAGGTTAAATTTTAAACCTATACAAAAAGTCTTAAATTTAGTAGAAGTATAAATCAAAGATGTACAAAGGTATTTATACATATGCACATCAAAAAATGTTTGTGAAAGAATATGTAAAGATCTCCTGGGCTGAGGATTTAGCTCAGTGGCTTAAGCGCCTGCCTGGCAAGTGCGAGGTCATGAGTTCGATCACCGGTACCAAAAAAAAAAAAAAAAGATCTCCTAAAACTTAAATAGTGATAAAAATCAATACAACTGGAAAATTGACAAAGATTTGAATAATTAATTTTCATAATCATAATGAAAATACAAATATTCATATTAAAAGAAGATAGAATTCATTGTTCATCTGCAAATTTTAAATTAAAACAATAATGATATATAATTTTTCATATTTAAGATTTAAAATAATTATTAAATCTTAATAAAGGTCATAGTGTGCAAGAAAATATATGTATGGTTTGCTATGAGATTGTAAGTTATCATTACCTGAAACAGAATTTGATGAAATAACAATGTTTAAGATGCTTGCATCTCATATCTTGATTGTCACTTTATTTATAACTATGGTATGCTGGAAATAACTTTCTAGAATTGTTCCTCAAAAGACTAATAAGTCATTAAAGGGAAAAATAATGAATATTCCTAGTGTGAAGTAGATGAGTGTAGTGCATCATGGCAATAAAACTCTATATGGTAGGGAAGAGACACAAAAAGAGATAAACCCTTCCAAGTCACATCCCCAGTGAATATCCCCAGCATGTTCTTACCAGATCTCAACTCCCAACAGAAGATCTCATAGCCTAGCAAGCTCTGTAATTCAATACTCTTCCACAAACCCTACTTATGAGTGCTTGAGCTTATTTTGAATGATCTAGATACACATATCAACATTCTGCCCTAGGCCCCAAAAGATTCATGCATATCACCTGAAGTCACGAAAGTGTTAGCAGAGTCAGCCTTATTGAAAACTCCAATTCCAAATCAAAGAATTAAAGCAATCTTAGCTGTGAACCCCAGAAAACAACATGAAGAGAAAGGTAAATCCTGCTGATGTACAGCGGCATAGGTTCAACACTCATTTCAAAAGGAAGGAACCAGGGAATAAAAACCATTGAACCAAAACAACATAGAAGCATTAAGTTCTATATTTATGCATCTATCATCTGGGGAAACAAGTGAGAAGTAAGCTCCAAACAACTTGGAGATCCTCACACATATGCGAGTGATTGTAACCCTCCTAGCTTTTCTTACGGGCTGGCTTTGCTCACTCCTTCAGGTTTTCCTCAGGCATTTCTGCATTTCTGGCATTTCCAGCTTCCTGAGATCTCCATAGCACTCTGGTTTCATTTTCACAGTTTGATGCGTTGTCCTCTTAGGAGTATACTCACTGTCCTTTAACGTTTTCTTTTGAAATCTGGGTGGTGGCCTCCATGACCACAAAACTCTTGCATTCTGAATTCTTGTAAAACCAGTACCAAGCAGATGGCTCCAAGATCTGCTACGGGTTCACCCTATGGTCAGGCTGTTGCATCAAGGCTGCGGGAGGCTCTGGGTGCTGACGGGGTTGAGCACCATCAATAAAGTTCCTGGAAGCCAGTTTTCTATGCAGCCTTTCTGGAGCAGGGTGCCCTGGGTATCTTTTCTCACGGCAAAGTCTTTCACTTTCCTATCCTTGAGTTTACAGTGGGCAGGATGCTCATATTCCTCCTATTCCATCAAGGCATCTTTGTATTTTCTTAACATAAAGTACTTGACTTCTTTTAAATGCTAGTCTTTTCAGCAACCAAACTCTTTTGCTTCAACTTTGCAGGTCTCACCACAAACTCTAAACATTTTTAATCATTCAGTGTGCCATTTGCTTTTTATTTTCAGTATAAACCTGGTTGAAAGCAGCAACTATAACCATGCTACTGTCTAGATGTCAGGCTGCTTTGAAATGTTCTTTGCCAGATTAGTCTGTCATCTTTAATCTCAGTCTATCACAAAACCTCAAGGGTGAACAAAATGTAGACAAATTTTCTGCAAAGCATATGCATGGAGTCCAACTGTCAGTGGAGTTTTTATTCTCAGTGAAAATCTCCTGAATTTAGTTTTTACCATTTGCATTTTTATTAGCATTCTTGTCTTCTCAACTACAATAAGAATTGTCCATCACGGCTGACTTACCACATTCTAGAGCTTCTTCCATCAACATCTCCAAAACTTTCTAAACTTCCTGTGTACCAATTTTAAGAACATCTCAAGCATATGGTTATATACAAAATGATAGCAATACTTCTCTGGTGGCAAAATGTGTCTTAGTCACTTTCCTCATAACTAAGGCTCAATACTCCAAACTCATAACTTGAAAGAGTGGAGATTTATTTTGCCTCATATATCAATGTATGGTCTACAGCTACAAGGCAGGATGGCATGGTAGGGGCAGATGGTAGAGGACAGCTAAGGAGAGCTGCTCATGGCATAGCAGTTGGGAAAAAGCAAATGAAAGGAAGAGCCAGAAAGGGAGATAAACTTTTCCATATCACACCCAGTGACCCAGCTTTCCTGAACAGACCTCACCTCTTAACAGTAAAGATACTAGATGTCCCTTGAAACCATAATGTTAAGTGAAATGAATCAGACACACAAACTCAAATATCACATGGTTAGTCTTGTACAAGAGAGCCAAAGTGTAAGCAAATTGAAGAGCAAAATAACAGATAGGCAATAGATGTGATAGTTAAATGTATCAATTTGATTGAGAAATGCCAACTGAATTGCATCAGCATAGTTCTGAGTATGGCTGAAGGAATTTAGTGAAGACAGAAGACCCACTCTAGCAGGCTTGTCAACCCAAGGGATAAAATGAAAATAAAGAAGGCAGGATGGCTTCTGCTTTGACCTCCAGTCTTCACCTTCATCCCGAGCATATTCTTCGTCAGCCTCCAGCACAGACCCTTCAGCCTTCCAGTGGAGACCCTTCTTGCTTGATAGTGACTTGCATGGGACACTGCAGTGAGCTCCAGGCCTTTCACTGGTCCTTTGCATATCCAGTGTGCAGACAGCCCTTTTGCACTATTCCACACCTGGTTCTGTGGGTGGCTTTTGAAAGCCAATCTTGTACATTTTTATTTATTTGCGTATCTTGCATTAAATCTTTTCTCTAGCAAGAAAGGACAGATGAAATAAGAAACAAGGAGCTCCACCTTAGGCACATTAGGAGGGGACCATGAAATGGGGTGAGAAAAAGATCAGGAAGGGGATTTTAGAAAAAACAAAGGATACCCATTACTGTTGTTACTGTTTGAGATAGAGTCTTGCCATGTATTTCAGGCTGGCCTTGCATTGACTGTGTAGTCCAGGCTAGCCTCAGAATCATGGAGGTCCTCCTGCCTCAGCCTCCTGAATGCTGGTATTGCAGCCATGCTGTACCACAACCAAGAAAAAGAATTTTTTTTAAAAAATTAAGATACATAAATACATGTGTCAACTCCTGACAAGTAGTATAGTGATTATGTACTTGAATATGGACATAAAAAAAAGTAAAAATGCAAATACAAATCTGAAAAGCAAAACATTCTGACTGTATCTCTGACATGCAATTTTCTCAATATGTGACCTTATAGAAATCATGTTAGATTTTTGTGCCTTCCTTTCTTTTTCACATATCATTTGGACAATCAAATATAACCCTTTGCTTGTAAGGTTGTTTTAAAGCTGCATAAAGTTAAGTACATGGAAAACCTTTTGCATAATATAAAGGATATAAGGTAAAATTGTGCTTAACTTGATAACTAAAAGGAGATAGCATGAACAGCAGTTCACATACAAGCAACATCTTAGTCTTTGTTCTAGGAGGTTTGGAGAGCAGTATGTCATGCAGCAAGTCTAACGCTAATAAGAAACAGACAAAAAAGACATCCTGCTTTGTAACATATATGGATGGTATGCTTATTGATGGAGAACAAAAACTAGAATTTAAAGCTAAAAGGAGATAAAATTTAGATTTGTTAATGTAAAATGCTATGTCACTCCAAATGCCATTGAAGGTGAATTGACCAAGCAACATGTTGCCTGAACATTCACAAAGATCTTAGACAGTCTAGGATTTATTTAAATGATTTTTAGATACCCAAATAGCTGAGTTAAATGTTGGCATTCTGTACATTATACCACCTGCAACTTCTTCATTTTGTGCACAAGTGAAGAGTAAGCAATCCGGAAGACACTGATGTTAAACTGGCATACCGAGAAGAAGCAAAATGATACGTATTGTTATCAGTGTTGCAAAAATGTCAGGTCTCTGATAGTTGATGAAATATAACTACCATATGCAAAACAAGATAACTCAATGCTACAGTTGTTTCACTATCAAAGAAATGTTAGATAATAATAACGCTAAGAGAAACTTTAAATAGGACAAATTGTGTCTTCACCTTTCTGTCTCTCTCATGCTTTTCCGATGCCTGGTTTCTTAGCCTCAGTAAATGCTGGATTTTTCCACTTACAGTGATTGTTAATCTCTGAAATTTATCAGAGTAAATGCAATATTTAGCAATATAAATAGTGAGTCTTTGCACTAGTATACTGCTGTTTCTCAACTGTGAAAATGATTGCATTATCTATTATTATGACCATTATGTGTTATGGTTTATTAGAAATGTTGCATACAATAGGTTTTTTTAATACAATAGGTTTTAAGGAGACTTTTTTCATCATCCCTGAGACTGTGCAGCAAAAAATCTGAGACTATAGGAAGGATAACCCCGGGGAGCAGATCTTAAGAAAGATGATGATAAAATTTAGAAAGTAGTTCTGATGAATATTTGTATGGCTGATTTATGATTAGTAGTAGTCTACTTGCCAGAGGAGAGGTCAGCTAACAAAGATAAAAGTTTCTTAAACTAGTGAATGTTACATTGTAAGTGGGAAGAAGGACAATACACAATCAATCAATAGGATAAAAAAGAAAATTAGAACAGTGTAGGGTACCAAAGTTATAAGAGTGAAAACCTGAGTGGTTACTTTAAAACAAACATTTAATGCAGACACCTGTGGATTTTGCATTTGTACAACTATGTAATAGAAGTAAAGAAGCTAGTCATATAGGGTATATTAATAAAGAGATTCCCCATTAGAAGGAAGATTCATGTAAAGGTCCTGAGACAGGAGCTTGCTGGTGTGTTTTAAAGACAGCAAGGTTTGGATTAGCAGGAGCACGATGAGTGAAGACAAGTACAAGTCCAGGGAGGCTAAAATGGCACGAAGAAGGTGTACAGAACTCAGAAACGCTGAGGGCTTTGCAAGACCTATGAAGGCTTGAAAAGATCTGTGGGTTTTTAGAAAATTGAGGACTTGTGGGAGACACTGAGCAGGTTCACTTGATCTAGTTATGTGTTTGGGAGAATATTCTGGTAGCTGTGTTAAGTATGGACCATGTAGCATGAGTAATCATGCCAGAGGGGTTGGAAGGTGGAGTGTGTGATGCACCTTATCAGCTTTACAGGGTGGATCTGGAAAAATAATATTTAGATCCTGACTGCAATAAAATATGAAGTCCAATATAAAATAAATGGTTATGTGTGTTGGAATGGAAGACTTTGAGAAACAGTTTTACTTTTCTTTGTCTCCCTCTTACATAATATTTCTTTTCTTCACATTAGGACTTATTTTTTTCAGCTTGAAAAATCATTACTAATTTGGAAGAAAGATGCATAATCATCCATAAAGTTTTCAGTAGATGTCCTTGCTTTAGCAGAGTTCTGCCCATTACCCTGAAGCTAACAGCAGGATGCATCACGCATAATACACTCCACGCCTTACATAAATACACATAAAACTTTAGTAGTCTGAGGATGAGGATATTAAAGAAAACAATGTGTGTGTAAAACACTTTCACAGAGATTAAAATTTTTTAAGCCAGGAGTTTTTTCTGAAGGAACAGATTGGATTTCTGATTAGATATTGGAGGAAATGATAATTGAAATACTCATTTAAATACCAGTAGCCTAACATGTGTGAAACAGTCCAAATCATATTTTGTTTGGCTATCAAAGAAACAAATTATGTTCACTCAGTTTCTTTGAGCTTATAACTATTTCTTTCCAATTTGTAGCCACAGTCTTCTGAAATGGATAAACTTTGTTGTTGTTTTTAACCTATTTCCAGTTTAAATCTTGTATTTTAGTTTTCCATAATTGTACTTTAAGGATTATAGAGATATGGTTTAAATTATAAAGTAATACAAAGTAAATATAAAGTAATACAACTATAAAGTAATATAAAGACAAAACAAAACAAATAAACAAACAAAAAACCAAGGCAATAACTTTTGTGAGAATGTGTTCATGTCATACAGCAGAGCACCAGTTCCTCTAAACTTACTGATAATCTTGGAATTATGACTGATGTGCCAGGCCAGCACAAACATTTGGTTAACAACGCACTTCATCTGAGATCAGCAATTTGTAACTTGTACTTTTATGATTTGGAGTAGAACACTTTCAGCAGAAGTCTTTTTACCATTCTTCATAACAAGTGAAACCATTCTTCTTATCCTGTAATACATATATCTTTGTATCCCTGGATTTCTTTTCCATACAATTGAGCAGAAATAAAGAGCATTTTGCATCTCTCAAATTTCAGAGTTCAGCCTTCTTTCCATTCTTTTGAAATTACTGCAAATTTCGCATGTGTTTTTCCTATCAATAGGCTGAGAACAAGTGTGGGCGACCTGATTACTATGCATGAACTCAGAAAAGTGGATTAAAGCTGCTGGAAAAGCAAAAAGATCCTTTTCTATTTATGTGAGATTTTTAGTGTTTTTACAATGGGTGACGAAAGTGGCAATGTATCTTTACAACTAAATTGTTGACACTATCGTGTTTTGTACAGCACCAGAATACTTCCATGATAGTGCAAACAGTTTGGGTAGCTTATAGCAAACTATTTTTAATTCTTTCTTTCTGTCCTCATTTTGTTTCTGAGCTGTATTTCACTTACCTGATACATTGCTTGTATTATTATTTTGAACAGAGTTTTACATACTACATAATTAGCAAAAGTAAAATATATTATCTCCATTTATTCCTTTTTAATGTTCTTCTATGCTATAAGAGGGCTTACATTTGATTCATGCACTTTTCTATTTCTATAAATAAATTCTATGTTTTGTGTTGAAGTCTGTTAGCAATACATTCTGTAAATTTTTGCTTGTCTGGCAAAGTATTTATTTCTCCTTCACACTTGAAAAATAATTTCGCTGGATACAATATTGTAACTTTTTGGTATATTTTTCTCCTCAATACTTAAGCCTATTACTCTGTTCAATTCTTTCCTGCAATGCTCTTGAAGAAATGTTTGATGCAACTGCTACTCTTGGTATTCCATAGATAAGGGACCTCCTCCCACTACTTAACTTCTAATATAACTTCTCTTTCAGTTTTCCCATTTTTGACTTTGGTTTTCTTCAGTTTACATATGATACACTCATTTCTTTTATTTTCTCATTCTAGTGTATCCATTGTATACAGGTTATACTTTTTATAATTGCTCCACTGTTCTTAGATATATTATTTTGGTATTTTTCTGTTGTTACTTTTTCCCTTTGCTTTTCAGATTTGGAGGTTCTTTTAGCTTCTCTGAAAACTCAATAATACTTCCATTGACTGCCTACTGATAAGTCCATCAAAACAGTCTCTATTTCTTTTACATTTACTTTCAGGTATTTCTTTTTGAATCTTATTTTAGTCTGCATCTCTTGACTTATATTTCACATCTGCTATTGCATGTGTTCTACTTTTTCATTAGAATCCTTAAGCGTTAATCACAATTTTAAGAGAAATTCCCATTATGATATTTCCAAATTCTCTGCCCTATCTCATGTATAATTAACCTCTTCACAACACATTTTTCCTTCTAACTGGGATTTTACATTTTTTTTGTCCCCAAATCTATATATGATATACTGGCTGACGTAGCTCAACATCTAGTGTGAGATTTTATATTTACTTGTCTGAATTTATGTAGAATTTGCTCCTTACTGTAGATGTGTTGTCAAAGTCTAACATTTCTTCTTGTGAATTTGTTCCTGCATTAGCACTGTGTTTGGATTTCCCTATAGACTCTTTCTTAAGCTGAGGGTAACAGGTTTCTATTAAATGTGCACTATTGCTGCAAGGAGCCCTGCTGACATTGTGTAGGTGTGTGAGGAGGGGAAGCGTTTATCATTCTGTGACTGAGTCTTACACCTTTAGTGAGTGGAGTTCCTAACTGATTTTCACAAGTACTCCTGAGTCCTCCCTACCTACATGTGACAGGAAGGCTAGAGGAAGCTGAAGGTCTTCCTTCAAGCTTCCATAGACTCTGGGAAAAGAAAGGATGTTTTCCTTTGGTAAAATATTTTTCCTTGGAAAATGTCTTATTTAGGAGAATAGAGCATGCTGGGTGTTTTTCAAAGGAGTATTTTTGCCCTCTCCTTTTCAGAAGGCACATGATATTTTCTGAGATCATCTCAGTAAGAATCTTGTGAGGATACTGGAGGGAAACTCATATAATATGGGGCTTCCTACAACAGATTCCTCCACTGGTGTCTGTTGGAGAGCTCACACTGAGCCCCCAGCCTGTGGAGTTGTGGTCTCCCCGTTCCTTCTGTGCTGCCTCCAGCTGCAGACACGTGTTGCTGGAATTTACTCTTCAGTGATCTGCAATTCTCTGTCTCTTCACACTTTGGGACAACCATTTGCCCTGTGATCACAACTTTTAATGTATCTAAGAAAGATTACTCTCTTTTAGTTTGCTCTGATTATTTTTGGCTGTTGAAAGGACAAGAGTCCTTCCTAGTTCTGAGCATTTCAGACATTTGAGGTCTTTAGGTCATAACAATAATCACTATAGGAAACTTTATGGAAGTTCCAAAAGAATTTAAAATCAAGATTACCATATCATACATCAATCTCATTTATGAGCAGACATTTCAACAATTGAAATAAAAAAATCCCAAAAGGTAATTTGAATGGCTATGTTCTTTATGTCATTTTTTTAAAGTATCCTAACCATGTAAATAACTTCGGTGCTCATTGGTAGGATACTTTTTCAAGGTATCCTAACCATGTGAATAACTACAGTGTTCAAAGTATCCTAACACTGTAAATAACTTCAGTGTTTGTTCTTTATTGGTAAACCAATAAAGAAAATTCTTCAACAATGATAAAGGAGAAAAATACTGTCATTTACTACAACATGCAAAAACACAGACTGCATTATGCCAGCTTAAATAAGACAGATTCAGAATACCATAGGCTATGTGGTATAAAATGCCAGGCTATAGTGAAAGTAAAATGTATTTATTGTGCCTGAGAAAAGGTAATCAGGAAGCACTGCTAAAAAATATATAGTTTCAGTTACATGAGATGTAAATCTTACAAACTGACTGTATAATATGGCACATGTTGAATTCTATACCTAAACATTTAAAGAGTATCTTACATTAAATCACCCCCTGTGTTTTGCAGTTTTGGCATTAAGTCCAGGTCCTCCTGAATGTTTGTCTTAACTACCACTAAGTTATGTCTTCAGCCCTTTCATTAAAAGTTATTTTTTTAAAAAAGGAGTTAGGAAACTTCTGAGCTTAAATTTAGGACATTGTATATGACATCAGGTTCCCAGGTACATGCTTCAAATTCATCATGACATGTGCATACACTACGCATATTTTTGTATGTCAGTCACGGCTCAGTAAAAGCAAAATAAGAGAATAGGAAGAACATAAAACAAAGAAATGTATTCATGCAATACTTGGCACTCAAAAGTCAAACAAATGTTAGTTTTCTCTCCTCTTTTGATTTTTCATGAAGACTGAGGTGGAGATGATTCACAGCAGAGAGGAAGTGACAGATCCCTAGTCCTGATCTTCTGTCATGCTGACAGTTGCTTCTCCTCTCAATCACTGTTTTTCATTTCAAGATATCCTAGAGCTGAAAGCTTCTAAATATTCTTTTTTGTAGGTGTTATACAATTATTTCCCAAGTTTTCATCTCCAAGTTCACTATGCAAGAATAGAAGTCCTTGTACCCTAGAACTTCACTCCCCATTCTCTATCTGGAGTTGCTAGAGTGCTTCCTTAATTACTCTACGAACTAAGTAAACTCTGTCATCAGAATAAAGTGTTAGTTTGGGATTGTTCTGAATACTTTTAAAAAAATTTCAAGTGTTAATGACTGTGCTGTGACAGACTTCAGTGTTCGTTAGAGGTGACTAAGAATTTCAAGATGAGTGTAACTGCAGACTTCCACATTAGTAGTTGTTGAGTGATAATTATAATCATTTTCACAACATGGAATGATTTTTACATAATGTAAGAATTGTCTCTTAAAACCAGCACTTTGTGAATCCTGGTCAACATTTAAGTAAGAAATGAACATATGCTGTTGAAGTAATGTACTAGCTTAAGAGTTACAAGCTGTAAAATATTACATTAAAGCAATATAAAATTAAAGCAGATAAAATAACTTTGACAAAAATAGTGATAGGTCTGTTCACAATCATCCGTAATGCAAGGCATAATAATGATTTTAATAGAAAGTAGGAAATAACTCCTGCAGTCTTGTAGCTTTTATTAAATGGGTACTGTAATTGCTGTCGGTTTCAGACTGGTTCTGCAAATAAGATAGTGATGGAAGCCAAATATGATTGCCGCACAACTCAATAAAATAAGTCCTCTCCAACTCTTAGCCTTTTCCTAACCTCACTGTTGCTGTCTATCTTTTGTTATAGTGGCTATGTTTGCGCCTACCTATTCAATTTCCCTTTTAAAAAGTGATTTTCAAAATAACAGAAAACCTTAACAATCTTTCACTGACTTTTTAAATTCAGGTGCACATGAGGTTTGCCCCTGATGTTGCTATTTGATGGAATGGAATGGAACAATACTAACAGGATGGAACTTCAGTAGTGCTGATCGAAACAAAAGACACAAGACTATAGAGAGTTACATTCCCTTGACTCTCTATAAGTGGACTCTAAACTTAGTTCTTTGTTACCTATTTGCTTTAGAACTTCTGTTCCAACTTCCTAATATCCCAGAATTTCTGTCTTTCTTGTTTTGATTTCTACATGAGGCAACATCCAAATTTTTTGACTGTTAAAATGTGTCACTGATAGTCAACTCATAAAATGAAGAAAAATATTATACCAAAAATTCTACCAATTTCTGTACTTATGTAATATCTTATTTCCCAAGTAATTAATGTTGAGAACTTTATTTCGTAGTGAGGTACTGCTACATAACATATATAATTTAATCTCCATTACAAATGGAGATTTGTAAGGAAAGCAATAATATGAAATATCTCAATAATTATAAATAGAAATATTATCATATATGACCTTGGAAGAGTTGTGAACTTTCACTTGACACACTTAGTTGTGGTCCTTACTTTAAATCATTGTGATTAATAGACAAGGACATAGTTTACTTAGTAGTATTTCTTGTTCCTAATTTCCCTAAGGTATGTAAACATAGCTGTGGCTTAGAACAAAACTCAAAATGAAGCAAAGCAATAACCTAACCAAAAATAAAAAGCAAAGGAAAGGATGAAGACAGGTCAGGAAAGAAGAAAAGAAGGAAGATGATAGGGAGAAAAAACAAAAGAAGAATGACAGTGAGAGAGGAGGGATGGTGAGTGCTCCCCTGTTACATCAGTCAGCGTTTTACTAGAGGAAACCACTATAACGTAAGATAAGCAAATGTATAAGAAATTACAAGATTAGCTTATGAAGGATGGCCCCCCACAGAGTCAGGTGAGGAAGCCTGCAGAAGGGATCTGCAAGCCAGCGGCTTCATTCCAAGGTCTTGAGTTCACTGCAGAGTCCGGTGCAATTTGGCACCAGGAGGCCAATCGATCTGTGACAGAAGCTTGAAGAATCTGAGCTGGAATTCTGAAGGATCCAAGGCAGAAGCCAGTGTCTATGCTAGAAGCCAAGAGATGACGTCCAAGCTGAAGGCGAAGACTGGAGACCCTCCAAAGAATGGAAACTCATCCGTTCTTCCTCCTTCCTTTTATACCACCCAGGGGCTGACCCACCTTGGAAGGGTCTTCACCCTAGGGTAGAACTGCTGAGCTGATTTAGTTAAGCTTCTAAATGCGTGAATTTGACACAATCAATGAAGAACTACACCTCTCTAAAATTATAGCTCGACCTTAATCCATGTACTGAATTAGGCAGGAGAAATATTGGAAAGAAACTTCTGAGCAGAAAGCTAGAGAGAAGAGCAAACATGAAGCTAAAAAGAACTAGAGAAGGCAAAGGACAGCATAATGGGATGATAGGAACACATCCAAGAACTGAGTTTGCATTTGTATGTTGAGAAGGAAAACACATTGTCGATTTAACATACATAAGTGCCTACTGTGCAAAAGCACTGTGCCAGGTGTTAACAATAATCTCATACCTTTCACATGCCATTTCATTAGTTTATACACATCTCAGGCAAAAAAAATAGTGGGGTAAGTTAAAAAAACTTCTTGTGTTCTTTTGTACTACTAAAAACACATTATATTTGCAATTGTTAAAGCAACACCCATTTTCTGATGGAGAGAAAACCATCCTGTTGGATGGAGTGTCCTTATAGCAGTCTAGTAGTCATTTTATTTCTCTTCTATCCAATAATATAATACAATATAATATAATATAATATAATATAATATAATAGGCTAATATTTAGAAACCAAGAATTCTACCTAAATAGTATATAAGTAATGAAAATTCTCTCAGCAAATGAGGAAGTAAAAATAATGTACCAGTTATCTTTATAGATGCCAGTCCTCCTCTTTTATTTCTGGTTAATTAATGTATAAGCAATATATTATTTTTGATGCTGACTCTTTTTAAGGAACATGAAAGATGATCATATCACTTCTAATTTCATTGTTATAGTATACAAACCAAGAGCACAGAGAAGATGCTCACTGAATGATAGCTAATGAAAATGCAAACATAACAATTTTCATAAGCCTAAGAAACACTGTGTCATTCATAACCATCTTGACCAGAACAAATATATATGTGTATATAAATATTACATTTAGAGATTAGTTAATGCAAATTAGCAATGCTTTATTGGAAAATAGTGCATTATTTTACATACAGTTTGAACAAATCTACCACATTATTTCGTGCTTATGACTATACATATATTTGTTAGAACATTCACACAATTTTTATTGTTCCCATTAAAAATTCTTTAACTTAAAGAGTTCCTTAAATCAGAAGTTGTGACATCTGCTTTAGAAGTTCATAAAATGTAAATCCATTTAGAAACTTGCATGTGTCTACACATGGTAGTTGAATGCTACTCTTAGTGTCTATGGGATTGCAGTAGAAGTCATAATCAAGTAAATCTGCTATTATATAAACTAACTATCATTACTGAAGCTTATATTAAGCCAACAGATACATGTTCTTGTTTACAAATTAAGAGACACATATCTTACTACTGACTCACTTTGCATCTTTGATCTTTTTACCTAAGTGTTTAAGAATCTAGTTTTCTTACTTATTGTTTTTTTATTTCCTCATTTCCATTTGAAATATAAATTTTATTTATTTTAATTTTTATTTAAAAAAACAGAACAATGGATAGAAATGGTACAGAATTTCAAAAAAGAGAAACATGTAGGGAATTAACACTAGTTAATATATTTCACATTGTTATCTCTAGGATAGAGCAAAGGAAAAATAGAAGAAAGAAAAAGATTATATGTATGTTAGTAAACATATAAATTTATGTATGTATATGTAAGCTAGATAACTATACTACTAATCTCTTGGTTTATCAAAAAGAATAGTTTGTGCTGTCACTGTTTGATTGATCACTTTTGTATCTAGGTTTTGTAACCTGAACAACTAGTTCTGAGATTACCTACTGTTGTGCACATTACTATTCCACCCAGATTGCTTGAATGCTTTTAGTCTTTCTGTGTGTTCTTCCTCACTCTGTGTTCTTTTATTTCTAATGACCTGTATATCTGCCTTTGTTTAAAAGACAGAACATACTATGCAGAAAACACATCCAGCCAAAAATGCATCGGAATTTATGTTCCCCTAAGGACGTCCTTAGCCAAAGAGTGATTCATTCATAAATGTGAAAGTTCAGTCCACTTATTTCTACATGGAATAGATTTGTGTGTTATTTACATTCCAGAAGTCCTCTTCAAAATTGGGCTGTGGCTTGAACTTTTGCTAGAAATCACACCACTTCTTGGCTTCATTCGTTACTCCCTCAACTTTCCCAATTCTTCCCAGTCCTTGCTGAGAACAATTCTTGCTTACATCATTTGCTGCGTATCTTGGTCTAAATTTCTTCTTCTGGAGAAGGTAACCCAAGGTAAGTATTAGACAAGATGCTGGACTAATGGGCTCTTCTCTTTTAATAGTCTGTGACTCAAGTTACAGATGTGTCTCAGAGCATGTCACTGTGCAGTACTCATCTGTAGGGGATGCAGAGCAGTGATGACAGCATTTCCTAATCAACATGAATTCTGCATCTTAGAAATAAAGCTGCAGTTACACTTGTGTCTAATGTATTACTTACACAAAGTTCATATCCTGCTATATTGGTAGGGTATCTGTTGATAGAAATATCTTACATGGATTATTTAAGAGTAGAGGAGAAAAATTGTGCACTGAATTACCCAAGGTAGATATTAAATCACCTTAGGTTGAAAGTAAAGGGTTTCTTTTTGTGGTTTTCACTCACTGGTTCTCAGGAAGATAGAAAATAAGGATGCAAGCTAACATCAGAGTTTTTATACTGCAGGGACATGGATTTCAACACAAAAATAATTAGCAAGCATTAACAAGCAGAGCTATTTGAACATGAAGCAAGCTATCTCAGGAGGTAATATGTAGACTGTCACTATTC
This sequence comes from Dolichotis patagonum, assembly GCA_004027295.1. Taxonomy (NCBI): domain Eukaryota; kingdom Metazoa; phylum Chordata; class Mammalia; order Rodentia; family Caviidae; genus Dolichotis; species Dolichotis patagonum. The sequence goes on from PVJX010022299.1 coordinate 21,275, forward strand.
AAATGGCAGTCAAGGGATACCTTCCTCAGGGGAGAAATTGTAGACAAAATTCAAACCTAAGAAATAACTGAATGTGACTCTGGTTAATGTTTCCAATCCAACTCAAAGATTCTGCATTTTTATTACATAGGGGATGTATTTAACTGCAAAGTCAGTGAGATTTAAATTTGAATTTTTAAAACTAAACTAAAAAATGATTTTAACAGGGAAAGGAGTAGAGAAATAATAATTTTGTAGTGATTTAGGTCAACCAAATAAAGCTTGAAATCTGCACTGAGGGCAAAAGAGAAAAGACAGGAAAAAAAGGATAAATATAAGAATGTCTTCTTGTATGTAAAATGTTCTTGTGTGAAGAATGTGTTTAAGTTAATTTTATGACAAATATTAACATTTCACTTGAGCTGGTAACACTCAATATAGTCATCAAATAAACCTATGATGTTAGTAACAGTAGATTACCTCACACACAAAAAAAACCTACATTTGATATTTACTTAGATGCAATTATTAAAATCTGAAAAAGGATCTGGTAGTGTAGTGGTGGAGTGATTGTCTAGCATGTGAAAATACCTGGGTTCAGTTCCCAGCACTATAATGAAGAAAAAGTAAGCAATGTAAAATTAGAAAAATTGGGTTGTATTTCCTATTTCCCTTCTACCAAGGGGCACATTGTGGAATATGTCCCTTGATTACTTTTGGACTCAATATCTACACAAGTGATGGGAAGAAATTTAAAGGAAGTGATTGTTTTAGTTTTGAAATGCTAACACTGCATACACAGGTACAAGTCTATTTTTGCTAAGTTACTCTCCTAAGATGTTCTTACAATCTTTCCTTTGTTAAGTCCAACTCCAAAGATGATTTTCATCTTGCTTCAAAACCTTATTATCACTGCCTACTCAGAAGTCCAGTGAATTTCATATCATTTTAATTCAGGTACCTTTACAATTTAGTCAGTCTAAGCAGATCTGTTTTTGAAACTTGAAAGTAACTGTTGCTCATTTGTAGTGTCCTAGGGGACCCTCATGTGAAAGACATTCAGGTAACCCAAGATACTTTAAAAACACGATGTGAACCCAATTGTTGAATATTGAAATAACCATAACAGTCCTTTTATAAATTAAAATAAAATTTTTGGTTTTGACATGTTATGAACTTTACAAATGGTATTTCTTTAAATATAATGTTTCTCATTATTTTTTATTGTAGTCAAATATACAGAAAATGAAAGAAATTAAGTATCTTTATGTGTTATGTTGTTAAGGATATTACTGTAGCCAATCTGTTTGATGAGCTAATGTTGTTGGCAATGTTTTGATGTATATGATAGAATTAGTTATAGTCCATATTCAATAAATGTTTGTTGATTGATTAGGTATTGGTTTTATTCTGAAAAGCAATTTAAAATATTTGATGAAAATAGCATGAAGTGATGATAAATTTGGAAACTAATACTGATAAGACTCTTATTAAATGAATGTATATTTTCAAAATCTACAGAGGATAGGTCTTGAGAAGAGTTAAAAATATGTATATTATCAAGGTCCATGCACTGTCCCAGTACCATCCAAGGATCCTTGCACATGAGATAGGAGAAGTCCTAGACACTGACCCTTCACCAATTGTGGGGGCATGAAGGAGTGGAGAAGGCCTTCCCAGTGTCCCTTCACCATCATGGGAGCCTCTATGAGCTACATACACTGGAAGAAGGCATTCACACCACTCCTCTGCAATCAGTAGAACCTCAGTTTAGAGAAACCCAGGTTCCCAGCACATTCCCCTAAACTGAGGAGTGGACAACAGCATGAGACACTTCTGGAATTTGGCAACCAGCTTCTCCTGAGGAACCCAGGAAAATGACAAGACAAATGACCAAACAAAATGCAATCTCAGACCTCCAGTTTTCTATCCTGGAAAAAGTCCTATAGATGTAGACATTGGAGACACTGGAATTTACACATCTGAAATTTCTGAAATGACACCAACTGAAGTAAAGACACAACTCTAAGAAGCTATAAAAGAAATGAGATCAGAAATAATGTTACAGATTAAAAAAAAGAAATGGGAACCATATTGAACGAATTGCTGAGCATGTCTAAAGAAGACACAGATAAAAAAATAGAGGAACATAATAAAATGATGGAAATCTTGAATGAACATCATAGGAAAGAATTACAATGCATGAAACAGATTCAAAGAGATAACCAGGAAATTAAAATTTCCATTGAAATCTGGCATAACCACTTGAAAGAAACTAAAGATAGAATTTCAGATATTGAAGACTGGATTGCAATAGGAGATTAGAAATGAAAGATCTTTTCAAAATAATAAGGAACAAGTAAGTAACAATACAACAGCTGTAAGATGATGTAAAGAAAAATAATGTAAGACTAATAGGTGTAAGCAAAAAAGAGGAGGCAACACAAGTGACATACAAATATTTGCAGAAGTAATAACAGTAAATTTCCCAAGCATGGGAAAAGGACCTCACATGCAAATAAGTAAAGGCATATAGAACTTAAATTATCCATAAACAAAATAACCAGACATATGATAATCAAGATCCCAGAATTTCAATACCAGAACACAATATTAAAAGCTGTTAGAGAAAACAAACAGATTACTCATAAAAGAAAGTCCATCAGAATTAATACAGACTTCTTAACATAAACTATCAAACTAAGAGGAGGATGCAGTGAAGTATTTCAAATCCTGAAAGAAAACAACTTCCAGCCCAGATTGATGTACCCTGCAAGACTACCTTTAAAAATTAATGGAGAAATAAGATAGTTCCATGACAAAGAACAGCTGAAGAGATTCATGAAAATCAAAGCAACTCTAGAAGGAGTACTGAAAGATATTCTAGAAAGAGATAAAAAATGACCAAAATTCAAGAAAAACAACAGAAAGAAACCACTAAGCAAGGCAAGCAAAGAAAAAGAGAGGAAATGTAGGAACCAAAAGCAGGAAGACAACATGACAAAGACAAACCAATACATATCAGTTATAAGCATTAATGTAAATGGCCTCAATTCACAAATCAAAGGACACAGACTAACAGATAAGATCAAGAAACAATATCCAACATGTGCTGTGTATAAGAAACACATTTAACTTGAAAAGAAATTCATAGACTGAAAGTCAAAAGATGCTAAGCAATACTTCATATGAAAGGAACCCAGAAAAAAGCTACTCTGTTTACATACAATATGAACTTCAAACCAAGAATGTTGAAAAGCGATAAACAAGGTCACTACATGCTTGTTAGGGGAATACTTCAATAGGAAGATATGATAATCTTATATATATATAAAATTATAACATATAACATATAACATATAACATATAACATATAACATATAACATAACATATAACATAAAATATAAAATATAAAATATAAAATATAAAATATAAAATATAAAATATAAAATATATAATATAAAATATAAAATATAAAATATAAAATATAAAATATAAAATATAAAATATAAAATATATGACATATGACATATGACATATAACATATAACACATAACATAACACATAACACATAACACATAACACATAACACATCATAACACATAACACATAACACATAACACATAACATAACACATAACACATAACACATAACACATAACACATAACACATAACACATAATATATAATATATAATATATAATATATAATATATAATATATAATATTATATAGTATATAGTATATAGCATATAGCATATAGCATATAGCATATAGCATATAGCATATGGCATATGACATATGACATATGACATATGACATATAATATATAATACATAAGTGTGTGTGTACCAAATATGGCAGTACCCAACTATGTAAGATAAATATTAATAAACATAAAAAATCAAGTAAGCAATAACACAATTTAATGGGAGAACTTAACACCCCATTGTCACAAAGCGATAGATCAATTAGACATAAAATCAGCAAGAAATAAGGGAATCTAACCAAACTTATGAAAAAATGGACTTGGTAGATATTTAGGATGCTCCACCCAAACAACATCATAATATACATTGTCATTAGCTTCACTGGGATGCTCTCTAAAATAAACCATGTACTAATCCATAGAACATACTTAAGTAAATGCAAAGGAATCAAAATAATTCCATGCATATGCTCTAAACATAGTGCAATGAAATCAGAAACTGATGACCATAAAAACTGCAAAAAGGTCATAAACAAAGAAAAGCCCAGGTTGAATTGGATTCATTGCTGAATTCTGTAAGATTCAGAAAAAAATTAACATCAGTACTCTTCAAACTCCTTAACAAAATTGAAAGAGAAGCATTTCTCTCACTCACCCCTCAAGGCATGTATTACGCTGATACCAAAACTACAGAAAGATTAAACAAACAAACAAACAAAAAACACCCACAGGCCAATCTCCCTAGTGAACATAGATACAAAAATTCTCAGTAAAACAGTAGCAAACACAGCACAGCAAATCACCAACAAGATTATACACCATGACCAAATGGGATTCATCTCAGAAATGCAGAGATGATTCAACTTATGCAAATCAATAAATATAATCATTGCATTGACAGTCAAAGACAAAAATCACATGATCAGCTCAATAGATGCAAAAAATGTGTTTGATAAATACTAACACTCCATCATGATAAAAAAAAAAAACCCTACAGAAAATCAGAATAGATGGTCTTTACTTCAATCTGATAAACGTCATCTATTACAAAGCAATGCTCAAAATCATACCAAATGGGCAAATGCTGAAAGCTTTCAGCCTAAAATCAGGGACTAGACAAGGATGTCCATCATCTCCACTCCAATTCAATATAGTCCTGGAAACATTAGCCAGAGCAATTAGATAAGGGACATACTAAAAGGAATAAAGACAAGGGATAAAAAGAAGTGAAATTATCTACCTAAAAGAACCCCAGACTCCTCCAAAAGACTTCTAGATTTAATAACAAAATTTACTAGCATAGCTGGGCACAAAGACAACATTCAAAAATCAATAACATTCATATAAACAAACAGCAAACTCTCTGAGAGAAGTTAGGGAAACCACATAATTCATAATTGCATCAAAAAATACTTAGGAGTCAATCTAACAAAGGAAGTAAAAGATTTATACATTTAAAATTACAACACTGTGGAAAAAATCAAAGAAAGTTTCAGAAAATGGGGAGATATCCCTTGCTTATGGATGGGAATAACAAACAGTGTGAAAATGGTCATGCTCCCAAATTTATTATACAGATGTAATGCAAATTTACAAATTTAATACCATTAGTATACTTCACAGATCTACAAACATTTGTAATATTCTTGAAACAGAAGAGATCTAGAATAGAAAAGGCAATCATGAGCAACACAGGCATCACAATTGCTGACTTGAAATTACACTACAAAGCTAATGTAATAAAATCTGCATGGTATTGGCAAGAAAACAGACCTGAGGCTCAATGGAACAGTTTGGAAAATGCAAACATAACTGTAGACACACTCAGCCACATTACCTTTGACAAAGGGGTCAATTATATTCACTGGAACAAAACTTCTTTAAAAAATGGTGCTGAAAAGTCTGGCTTTCAACATGTTGAAGACTTGAAATAGACCCTTGTCTATCACCAGGCACTAAACTAAAATCATAGCATATCAAAGATCTAAATATTGAAACAGAAACACAGAATAAACTCGAAGACAAAATAGGTAGAAATCTTGAAGACATAGGGATAGGTAGAGGGTTTATGAACAAAACCCAAGCAACACTGGAAGTATTTTAAAGAATCATCTGGAATCTCATCTAACTAAAAAATTTCTGCAATCAAAATAATTACCAACAGAATGAAAAGACAAACCATCAGAAAAAAAAAAAGTTAGCCAATTGTGCCTCAAAGGACTTCTATCTAGAACATATAAAGAATGTTAAAAGATTAAGACCCAGAAATTCAAAAAACCCAATCCAAAATCAGGCATCTGAGTTGAACATACACTTCTCAGTTGAAGAAATACAAATGGCAAGCAAATACATGAAAAAATGACTATCATAAAAAAAAAATCAACCAATAACAAATACTGATGGGGCAGTGAGGAAAAAGGAACCCTTCTCCACTGTTGGAAGCATAGGCTGGTGCAACCACTGTGGAAATCAGTGTGGAGATTCCTCAGAAAACTAGGATTACATGTCCCATTTGACTCAACTACCCTTGTGTTTATTTTCCCAGAAGAATTGAAAACATTACACCACAGTGATATGTGTGCACCCATATTTATAACAGCACGATTTGTAGTTGCTAAAACCTGGAAATAATCCAAATGCCTATAAATAGAGGAATGTAAAAAAAATTGGTTATTTTTATACAATGGCATATTCATCAGCTATAAAGAAAGATAAACTCGAGGATTCATAGGTCAATTAATTCAACTACAGACCATAGTCATAAATGAAAGAAATCAGACTAATATCATTTGTGAACATCACATGTTCTCCATATGGTAAGAAACTGAAAGAATACATAAGATCCAAAATGTACAATAGAAAGTTATCACATGATAACTAAGAAAATAATATCTTAATTATCATACATATATATCATATATATGATATACGTTATCATACATATATATTATATATATATATACATATATATATACATATATATTATATACATATATATACATATATATTATATATATGTAAGATAACTAAGATAATTGTGCTACTAATTCTAATAGTTCATGGAGTGGAATAATTTGTACTTACATTGTTTAATCAAGTTTGCTTGCCTATACCGATAATCCAAGCAACTACTTTCAAGCTAAATATATGCAACATAATAACTATTCTTAATCTATCATCTTGTTTTAAAATTCTATATCACTTTTATTCTTTTTTAAATTAAAACTGTGTGTATACTATTTTCTCTGTACAAGTATAGACATTCAATAGTCTTCTTTTTAACCCTTTGCAGAATGTACTCTCCTTTGTTCCTTTGATACTGTTCTTTTTACAAATCATCAGGTATAGGCACTAAAGTTTTAATGATTTCCCAAGTACTAGCCTCTCCTTCATTCTTTATCTGTTAGAAAACTCTCCTTTTGTATTACTTACTTTTGTTTCCTTGCTGAGATAAAAATACCTGACACCCAAAATGAAGGAAGGAAAGGTTTATTTCTTACAATATTTGGAAGTTTCAAACCATACTCCACTGGCTCTAAGGCAGAGTGGCATGGCACAGGGGCAGCTGTTCATGGTGGCCACAAACAAAAAGAGCAAACATGGCAAAAGAGAGGAAAACATACCTTCTTCCCTCCCTTATGTTGTATGCTGGCTCTGCCCCTGGGCAAGTGCAGCTCTCACACTACAAATCCCAGTGCTAGACAACAAACCAATCACAAATGCTAGATTCAACCACATCCATGATTGCATGAGGGTTGGGGGGACACCAAACAGAAACCATAACACCCTTCAGTTATCACTTAATTCGTTCCTCTGGGAGCTATAGTTGGTTCATTGTTTTTCCCTATATCAAATACAATTCTGAACATTTCAAATAATGTCTCTGCAATATATTTTAAGGAATTTCTCTTTTTCATGGCACTCCCCTAAGGCAAATTTTAAACATCATTTATTCTGACTGTATGTCAGCTTCTAAATAACTTATATCTTATTTGTTTCAAATTAATATGTCATTTTACAATAAGAGCAATCTAAAAATTACAAAAGAACATTATTTTCACACTTGGAACATTTAGTTATATAAAAAATATCTTCAGAACAAAACAGATATTTATTTAATGATATGTAAGGCCATCCATGAATGTAGTATTCTTTGATTTATGAATTAATTTCCATCAGCATTAAATATCTTTTTTATTGATTTTTATTTTTAGTGCATGTTTATGGTATGTGATGCATAGTCAGTTGGTACATGTCCATAACACAATGTAATTATTTTTTCATTTGCTTGTCCTACTTTCTGCCCCTCCCTCAATATGGTGGTCCTCATCCCATTTGAAAAATGTCTATTTCTCTATTTCATATTACCCATCTTTCATTTTGCTCTGGATTTACACTTTGCACTTCTATATAGGAGAAGTCATGTCATACAAAATTTGGGTATCTGATTTATTTTCCTTAATGTTATGGGTCTCAAAATTTACCCATTTTCCTGCAATGACTCCTTATTCTTCTTTATAGCAGAGTAATAATTCAATATGTATAAGTAATATCTTTTTATCAATTTATCTGTTGATGTATATACAGGCCACTTTCAAGACTTAGGTATTATGAACTATGCTGATAAAAACATGTGTCTGAAAGCATAACTGCAATATGACTTCTTGATGAACCAACTAAGTCCTATGAAAAAATAATTGGAAAAAGCATTTCTAATACCATTTCCTTTCCTTAGTCTTAAAATATCACTTTTTCAAAAGCAAAATCTTGTACTTTAATTGGCAATTCCAAAGTTCTGATGAAGCAATAGGTAAGGAAAAATGAAAATTATAAATTTCTAAAGTGTTTATAGAGCTAATAAATGGGTTTGTAAACCCATAAATATCCTATCAGTTGGAGTGAATGCTTGAGTTAGGAAGTAATTTTTGAATACTTTATTTATTTAACAAACTATTATGTTGTAGAAGAGACATGTGGCATCACGTATTAGCAAAACAAGTGAGCAGCAAACAGTGAGCCTTTAGTTGCCAGTTCACTTTACTATTTATTCTGTGAGTGAAAATCATTTGGCTGCTATTTTAATATTATTTAAGTCATAGAATTATAAAGGAGGGGAAAGAGAATGAATTTACAAATTTACCTTGAACATAATTAGCAATACTATTATATTAGGATAAAGTGGTGAAATATGTTTTGTGTGTCCGCTATTGTACTTAGGATGGAATCTTGAATGTTTGTAAAAGAAAATCTGGATTTTCACTACTCAGAATAAATGCCTCTTAAGGCAATGGAGAAACATATTTTTGCTGTCTATGTTTTGGAGCTTCTTATGTGTCTGCATTTTGTTTTATTCTAAAATAAAGTGTGTTTTGCTGCAGGAAAGGTTGAAATGGCAGTGAAAAGCTATACTATAAAAAGATGCAAGCTAAATCTGTAACTGTCTGTGTACCTTCATATATTATTTACTACCAAAATGCAGTTTGCCTGGGTACTGAATAAAAAGATAAGAACAGAAGTGTAGGAATTTTTACAAGAATAGGCATAGAAATTAACGAGCAAAGTTGAAAAACACACAAAATAATGATTTTTATAATCAGCTGTTTTGAGTGATGAAAATATTCTTCAAACGTACTATAAAAATAAAAAGTACAGTCTGACAATAACTGCAAAGAATTTTTTAAAAAGAAATAAAGGCAGGTGCCATGTTTTTCTTAGAATACATTTTTAAGGAGCTTTTCTTTGGTCATTTTTT
>PVJX010022300.1:0-30713 GCA_004027295.1 Dolichotis patagonum
TTTTTTTGCATTGCAACTTTTAATATTTTTCTCTGTTATTTGTTGGGTTTTCTACCTCAACCTGTTTATGATTTTATTTCATCTGCACTTGTGCCACATAGAGATTATCTTCTCTACAATTTATTTTATTTTGTATTTATTTTAATTAGCTGAAGGAATACTTTCTTGTCAACAATTTTCCTTTCAGTGGTGTCTACTTAGCATTATTTTATTTTGTTTTACTTTGTTCTTTCTTAAGAATTTACCAGTGTGGTTTGGGCTTAAGTTTGCTATCTCCACTGCCCCTCAAGAAATATATTTTATAGTTCACTTTATAGTTATAAAAATAGAAAACAAGTAAGGAAGTAACATTTCTAAAATCAAACTTTTAACGGTAGAGTTGAGATTTGAATCCAGATTTGTCTGACATTTGTTAATGATAACCGATATTTCTTGTTGTTATACCAAATTATCTGAGACTAATATTTTACTATTCTATTATATCAATGCTTTTGGTTCACATGTATTATAAAAATAGTTAATTTAAGCACTAGTACAGAATAGTCAACCAAAGGAATTCTCAACAGTTCTCTGTATTTACACAGAAAGATTAAAGTTTTCAGAAAATCATTTGCAAAGTTTGGGAAAACTGATTCAATGCAGTTGCTGATAAAAACTCCAACTACAAGGTGGTGTTTTCCAGCTATACAATCTATATTCATTTCAATTGCATACTTATTATTTTCTTTATGTTTGCATACAGTAGGATTGCAACTTGTACTTAAAATATAGTCTGTTCATTTTGTTGCTTATTTATTTAAGTATACTTTGACATGCAGAAGTGAATGTGTAGCTGAAAGAAGAAAGTGTAATGGGTGGTCCAGTTCAGGGATATTAGATATATGAGTAGGGGTTTCAAGAGTTAAAATAGATTCCATATTGCAAAAATATGCAGGAGATGACTGCACAAAATGTTTACCTTAATTTATGTGGTGTTTTCCTGGAAGAGAATATTGTACCAAGCAGAGAGCTCTTCTTATTTTGCATTGTAAATAAGTATTTGTCCATAAGAAAACAAAAATTTGTTATCCAAAGACATAGATATGCAAACTCCAAACCCCAAGAACCACTAGATGAGTGTAAATGAGTAAAATAGCATTTCCAACATTAAATATCTTATAAGTATTAGAAGAGATTAAACTTTCAGAAAAAAAAACCTGGTGTATCACTCTAAAAATCAGAGGTCAAAATATAGATACTCAGATAGAAACCTACCCAGAAAAATGGTATAACATTCATTTGTCAAATACATATTCCGTGTTCTGGATAGTAAGGGTCTTAGGAAACTTGAATAGCACAAACTGAGGTACATTAGTTGGAAATTCTGGTCAAGCTGTCTTTATATAAGAACAAAATGGTTAGTAAAAAATGTATTTCCCATAAGATGCTGAGCATAAAATTTTCATCTGTGCTGTTTGAAAGTGAAAGCTACATCTAATTTTCACAATATTTTTGAAATATTTAAGCATATAGTAAATACTTGTAAAATATTTGTGAGTGGTTATATTCAGATATAGACTATGAAAAGATCTTAGGGTATGGTGACTTTCTTCATGGAAGCCCACCCTGCTTGGTCCAAAGTGTTCTATCTTGCTTTTTCTTCTTTTACTTGGCCTAAGCTCACTCTGCAAAGCCAGGTTCTCCCTAACTCTTCACTTCTATTTTCTCAAATAAACCTTGCCAATGCTTAAAAAAAAAGAGGATTCTAGTGTGTGTGTATGTGTGTGTGTGTGTGTGTTAGAATAAAGAAAGAATGTTTGCAAGTTATCTCTGGGAATATTATAGTGCCATCCTACAGTATGAGTCTCAAAACTCTGAATATACAGATTTTTCTTGAATCACTCACCTCAAGCCTATTTTGCATAAATGTAAATAAATTCCAAAGATCAATAAATTCTAAAGGCCAATAAATCCTAAGCAAAAAATCAGTTGTCTTTATTTGTTCTCAGATCTATCTCATAACTCATGTCACAATGAATTTGTGCCAGAAAAGACAAAAATAGTATAAATTTTTATTACATCTTGATTATTCCTGAAATCTCTATAGGTATTTGTGTAATATGTTTAGGTGCTTTCAAAAATTTTATCTGTCATTTATCAAAATCCTTCAAACTCTCATTCTAAACAAAGCAATCTACAAATAAATGGAGATTTTTTTTGGAGACATGATCTTGGGTATTATGTAGTCCAAGCTTACTTTGAACTCACTATAGATACCAGGCTGGACTAAACTCCATGCCAATCCTCCTGGCTCTGCCTGCGGAGTGCTAGGATTGCAGACATGTACCACCATGCCCTGTTAAATGGAGATATTTTTAAGCAGCCTTTAAGAAGCTAAATGAGACCCCTGAAAACCCATATGTTACCTAGAATGTGGATGGTGTTTTCTACTTTCTGTACTTTAACATTTTAACATTGACTTTTATGAGCATTTTAGTTTTAAACCCTAAATTAATATTTCATAGAACCATATGTTCTGCTGAGCTAAAGCTGTCTCTACCACAGATGTCTTAAATATCTCCTAGTGTCCGTATCCTATGTCCCAATGACTTCGTGGAATATTTACTACTTAGTGATAATTTTACCTCATTTGCAGCTATGCTAAGAAAGAGACCTATCCTGGCTGTGACCAGCAAGTGTCCTTTTTCCTTCCCTTAAACATCTCAAAGAAATATTTAAGACTTCACACTACTTGTCTCAGTTTCCTTAAGAAGACCCGGGAGGATTTAATAAGCAGTTTTTCATTGTGTTAAATAGGATTGTCAAGCCTTTGTGTACAATTCATTTTTCTAAAGAACCAATTTTATTTTGCAGTAATGAATGGATAGACTATCCCCCAAACAACTGCAAAAGTTCTTTGTCTGTGCCAATTTTAGAACCAGGAGATTCCTCTTTTCCTTGTAGACTGTCCTATTTCCTTTTTCTTGTCTATCTGCAAATATAGCAATTTTTAAAACTGAAGATAGTAGTGACACTTGAAGAAGAATATTTTATCGTAATTACTTTTTAGCACAAAGAATGTGTTTTGATAGTATTTTTTCATCAAGAGTTCCTGGGCAAATTTATTCTGCAACAAAATAAACAAGTTGATGAAAGGCACTATTGCCTGAACATTTCAATTTAAATATTTGTATTGAGGTTCTATAATTGTGCTCTACTGTGATTTTGAATAAAATACAAAACACCAAAGAATAGGCAACAAAAGCTCCACACTTTTATTATTTATAGCAAACATTTACATATATATTTTAGTGGAGACATAAGGAAACAAAGAAAAAAATCAATCACCAAAGAATTACCAAACCTAATTTTAGCTTACAGTTGCAAGCTTCTTGTGTTGGAACAGGAGAACAATGATTTTTCATTCACCCTTTCCTTTAAACTAATGGACAATGCCATGCAGTAAACATACAAAAACAATGTTCATTGATAATTATTAGGCTGTACATAGAGGGTCCAAAAACTGAACATATGTTTGAAAATGTATTGGCTTGAGGCTACACTTGGAGTTGAAATAATCCTTTTAGATATAGGCAAATAAAAATGTTTCAGTAAAGCCGTTGATATTAAGTATTGAAATATAGCAAACTAGTACCCAAAAAAGTAGAACTTCACACCAGACAAACTAATTCCTATGTTACTCAAGAGCCGAGTAAACACTGCAAAGTTGCCTTTGTTACTTGATAAATCAAAAAAATTACTACTTACATCACTTGGAATGAGTTTGTACCAATATATTAAATGTCATGTATAGCATTCCTTCCAAATATTATGTAAATGCCAATATTTACTTTACATATGTTCACAGCTGTGGTTTTCATATAGATCTCCTGTCTGCTTTTGAAATTATTTTAATTAAAACATAATGGTGTTTGTTTCTTTAATAGAATAAAATAGATATTTAGAGCAGTTTCAACAGCAACATAATTGAAGCACATATGCCTTACTGATGCGGTGGTAAGGTCTGAAGTGAAAGATTCTACAATGTCATAACCAGAATCCCTGTATTGGAGCATCCTGTGCCCTAATTCACATATATTTGAGTATTTTTTAGTGAGTAAAATTTTGGTATATCCCAAAGTTTAGTAAAATATCTATGTTGTACTTTTAAATTTTTTCAGCTACCCTTTGAGGAGCCTGACAGCAAACTGAATGCTAAGGATGCTTTGGATTTTTATTTTTGTTGAATTTTTATTGTATGCATTTCTCATTTTAACTGAAGTTTTTGTCATGGATTTACAAGGAAATTTTGGAGTAATTACCTAAGTTAGAAAATTTTGAATTCAGATTTTCTGAATTAATGTTTAATTGCTAATTCACATTTGATTATCTCTAGATTTTGAAAAATCTCTGGGTAAATTTTGCTCGAGAGCTTTTTTTGTGTGAGTGTCTTTTTGAGTGTGTGTGTCTTTTTGAGATAGGGTCTTGCTATGCAGTTCAGGCTGGACTTGAGCTCACTTTATAGCCCAGGCTGGTCTCAAACTTGCAAAGATCCTCCTGCCTCGTTCTCATGAGTGCTGGGATTATAGGTGTGCACCACCACACTTGGTTTGAGAACTCGTGAAATAGTTAAATATCTTATTTATCTAAAAGTTTTCTAGTTTTAACTTTCATTACAAAAAACTTTTTAAGAAGCTAATAGAGATATTTTGAGTAGTCTTTAAAAAGCTAAAATAAAAATTTCAAAGGCCATATATTTTGTGACCTTTCAAAAGTCCATGCACTTTACGTAAAAATTAACTCATGTTATAATTTAGATCTAAAATGTTTACTACATGTGTCATGTGCTCAAGTTGGGCTTTGGGAAGGCAATTGGATCAGGCAGGTGCTGTACTCTTCAGTAGATTAATACACCTACACCGATGAGTTCTTAGCTGAATGTTTTGTTGGAGTTAGGTTCTGATCAGAAGAAGAAGGTCATCTGGGACATAACTTAAAAGAATGTACCCTTCTCCTCAGTGCTTCCTATCTCCCTTCCTCTCCTTCCTGGCCCCAAGAGGGTTGCAATTTTTCTCTACCAGGCCCTTCTACCATGTCATTTCTGCGTTGAAGCCAGCTAACCAGGGAATAAATCCTCCAAAACTGTGAGCCAAAATAAACATCCCTCCTTTATGTTCTGTCAGGTATTTTGTTGCAGTGACAAGAAAGTAACTAATACAACTCTTAAATCCTATAATTGAAATATATACTTTAAAAATTCCCAAGAAGTATTTTGTCTAATTTTTCTAACTGATAATGATTAATCAGGACTATTCAACAAAGTTCAGTAAAGAATAAAATAGAAAATATCTAAACTAATGACAACAATCTAAACAATACTGCATTATGGCTTGGTACTGTACACTGGTAAACTACTTAATTGATCAAAATTGTTTCTGAAGGTATTGTCATAATACAGAACTAATGAAATAATTTGAAGGATAATTTGTTATTCAGCAAAAAGTATGTGGATATGTCTGTTATTATGTGAACAAACTGTATCAGAGCTATTTCATCTACAATAATGTAAATTGTTAAGAATTTTTTGAGAGTTTAAGGCTTGAATTCCTAGATAATATGATGAGTTTTATGCAAATGATGAGTTTTATGCAACAGAGTAACTTGGTTTGCACATATTTTGACTTGTAGCAAAGATAAACATTTACAAAATCATTACAAAGAAAACAACAGCAGTAGAAAATAGACAAAAAAAACTATTGAAAATGTGTAACATTTTGTGTCCCATAAAATGCTATCAATAATTAGTAAACCCTAACTTTTTGGTTTTGGTTTGATTTTTAACCTTCAAATTTTCCTAAAAATGATTTCTTAATAGCAATCTTCCTTCATACCGAGGACTGCAATGCCTTTATTTGAGAATTTGTACTCTTTGGTGAGCTGAAAGTTTTTAAAAATTGTTTCTTTTTTTACAAGATTTGTTAAAATTCTGTTGTTAAAAATTTTAAAAATCATTTTTGGATAGAAATCTTGTATCTGAGTTTGTGGTTTAAAAATTCACACATTCACTAACACAACTTTATAAATCTAATATTGATTTGGAATGAATGTTAACTTTATTCTTATAATGTTTTATCATTAAAATATAAATATTTCTTTTAATCAATTCAAATTTAAGACATATAAAATCTCAGGGTCTAATTTTAATGAGCTTTCCCACCACAGGGGCAAAAACACCTGCCACCTACAATTTTAAGGAAGGGATATTAATTTTGACTCAAAATTTCAATGGATTCAGTCCATGACTCACTGGATTTAAGTGAGAAATAGTATGATAAAAAGACACATCCCAGGAAATCTGCCATGGTAACTAGGAAACAAAGAGCCTGGAACAAGCATATATCCTTGAAGGTGATAGGCCCCTGTGACCGGCCTTATCAGACCAGGCTTTGCCTATCATATGAGAGTTTAGGGGGATCATTGTACATCTAAATCATAAAATTCTACCCCTGCTCCCAAAAGGCTCATGTTCATCTCCTCACACACAATGAATTTAGTATATTTTTAATGGTCACCAAAGCTTAATATTGCAGAAAAATGCACATGCAACACTTCCTCTCAACCTCAAGGCAACCTCAAGTCAACCTCAAGTTAAATTCTTAACTACAAGTGCCTGTAATAGTCAAAATGAAAGTTAAATACTTCTCTCTTGGACTGACTCCATTTGCTGCTTTCATCTTTCCTCAGCAGATTCCTCATGTTCCCGGAATTGTTAACTTCCATGTGACTCCACTCCACCTTTGGCTTTATTCCAACAGCTTGATGCACTACTTTTTAAAGATATCTTTGTCTGGCCTTTCTGAACCTCCTTTGAATTCTGGATGTAAACCTCTCTGACCACAACTCTTACATTCTGCATAGTAATAAAATCAGCATTATGTAGATGACACTAAGTTTTGTTGTCAGTGGTAGTAGTACAGACACCATGGGTGTAGTGGTTTGTGTCTGGATGGCTGAGCATGCCTGACAAAACAATTGCCAGGGACACTTCTCAAGTGACAGGCTGACGTATTGCCTACAATGAGTGAGGTCTTGCTGTTACTGGAGATATTCTCAAGTAATTTTCTTATATTTTTTTACAAAAATTTGGTTCATTTTTAATGACCTTAGATTTTAAACAATCATATATGTTTTTGCACCAATGTTACACATGGTTGCTTCTGGGTCAAAATTTCAAGTTTTAAAATTTTTCTGCTTTGCATTTTACCTCCCAGTTCTCACTGTAAGTGTTTCTAGAAGCATCACATGTCACAGCCTGAAAGTTTTGATGTCTTTAAATTTTTTCCACAGGGTTAAATAATCCACCACTCTTCCTGTCAGTCTCTTCCAAAGATTCAGAATATGGGCAAAAAGTAAACAAACTTTCTTCCAGAGCCCAAAATGCCAATGGAATCTTGAGGCTTCTAGTATAAATACTAAAGGAGTCTTACTTCAAACTGATACCACTTGAACCTGGATCTTACTGTCTACATTTCTGTCAGTGTCACTATCTTCTGTACACTGTCCATTCATTCATCACTCTACTTACAGCATTCTAGAGTTCCTCCACCCCACAGCTCCAAAGCATTCCATACAGTTCTTAAAACTTCTGAACCAACCATATGATTAGTGAAAGTCACAGCAGTGATCCCTCTCTTGTCAAGTGTACCTCTTTTAATCAGCTTTGCTATCAAGTACAGTAGGACAAGTACAGTATGAGTGGTTTATTTTGGCTTATGTTGCCATCGATTTCAGTCCACACTCAGCCAGTTCTAAGCAGAAACAGCCTAGCAAAATGTCATGGTGAGGAAAGTTATTCACACCTTGGTTATCAGGAAGCAAAAAGAAGGGAGGAGATAGGTACAAGAATATTCCCTTCTAGGTCATTCCCATAGTGACATTCTTGCTTCCACCAGACTCTACTCCTAACATGAAATATTTAGACCTAAATCATAACTGACTTAATAAATATTTTTATAGTTTAATACTCTAAGAATTTTATAGCAATAATGTCCTTATTAAGGACCTCTTCCAATACCTGTTGTTAGAGAAATGTCTATCATATTGCACAAAATCAAGAATATTAACAAGTAATTAACATTCCCTGCTGAAATATTAAGCAAGATTTTAATAGAAGCTTTTGGTTAATGCACAAATAAATAGAGTCCTTTACTGACTTAAATGGTTTCAATGTCAGTAGAAGCAAATTATAATGATCAATGTGTAAAAAAATCATTGCTGCAGGTAAACAATTTTTTCTTATCAGCACTGGAGATTGAACTCAAGGCCTTGCCATTGAAACACATCTCTCACCTGTGTCTGGTTTTCTTTTGAGACCTATCTCACTAAGTGGTTAAGTTACTCTGGCTGGGCTTCAATTTGCTACCCTCTTGCCTCAGCTCCCTGTAGTTCTGGGATTACAGGTGTGTATACCACTATGTCCAATTTAAGCAAAGGGTTTGCCTTTTAAGTTTTGTTATTGTATTGTATTTTTTTTCTCCTTTGTATTTTCTAACTCTTCCAGATCAGCTGTTCTTCTCTTTGATTGTTGTACTGTACATAAATGACTTGCAGTCTCTCCCTACATACTCAGTTTCACAAGCAAAGGTCTCTCACACTGTGCAAGCTTGATGATTCATGGTTTCTATTGTGATAGAAGCTTCATAAGTAGTCAGTACTATAGCTTGGAATATGCTGAACTGGATTCTTGGACCCAGCTAGTGTACTTGTGAAGGATAGGTAGAAAAAGTTAGAGGGGTCCTCCTCCGCCTCCTCCTCCCCCTTCTCTTCCTCTTCCTCTTCCTCTTCCTCTTCCTCTTCCTCTTCCTCTTCCTCCTGCTCTTCCTCCTCCTCCTCCTTCTCCTCCTGCTCCTCTTCTTCTTCTTCTTCTTCTTCTTCTTCTTCTTCTTCTTCTTCTTCTTCTTCAGTACTGGGGATTGAACTCACAACCTCAGGCAGGCACTTATGTTGCTGAGCTAAACCCCTGGCCCTATATTTTCTTCTTAGGTATAAATGGAAACAGAATAACACTGTCATGATTTCATAAAAATGCATCAATAGTAATGGGCGTTCTAACAAGAGTGATTGTTGTTAGACTCTTCTGAGTTTCTGACTTGGTAATTGTAATGTGCACCCAACAATTTGCTTTTGTAGCAAGTGGTGTCCAGCAACTACACTTTGAGAACTAATGTCTTGCCTACATAGTGTAACTTTCTTTTGATGCTTCCTAGGTAAGTGGAAAGAATCAGCTTTTTCCTAAATAACTTATAGTAGATGGCCAAAATCTAGTCTTTTCTGCTCTGTAAAGAAATCAGACACCTATTTCAATTTACAACAGACACTTTCAAATATATGGAGTTGGAAGTATTCTCCCAAGATCTATAAGACAGTAGTTGCTTCTAAAGCAATCAAGCTTTACTTGCAGGCAAACAGATATGACTTCTAACACTTATTAAGGAACTCTCAGCAGGTGAACATTTCAGGCTCTCTCATAGGGTCCAGAGCTTGAGTAGAAAGGAATTAACTCTCTATGAAAGCCAACAAGACAACCTGACAAATTATGAAATCAGAAATGCTGATTCAGGCTTCCTTTCCTCAAAAAGTAAGTTAATCTCTTTTCACTTAAAATATGCTAATTTTTATGAAGTCTTGTACTAGCATCAAGTACTATATTTCATAAATTATTACACAGACTATTATCTGTTTTATGAGTCTGATCACTGTCATTTGTTTTAATAAAATGTCAGTAAATTGTCAAAAAATACATGCTTGGTACAATTTTTAATAATAACTTGATTGAGGATAATACAGTCTAGAATGTCATCTTGAAAGCTCCAAGAACTAAAGATTCTTGAAAGAATGTAAGTAACGCAATTAATACTCATTTCAGTAAAAACCTTGACTTCTACTCACACAGTACTATCAGTAGGATAATTTTCTATTAGGTTTGAACAACCACATTATCATGGCCACAATATTAGTGCATGTGGCCATGGACCAAGGCTGCAGTTTTTGCTGAAGTTATGATGTAGTATATATTACAAGATACAAATTCCAAATTCAAGATTTTGAATGCTTTGTGCCCAAGGCTTGGATAGGGATTGGTGAACATATGAAACCATGCATGCTATAAAGGCTAATTTATTTACTCTGTGAAATTGGACCCAACTCTGAATGTACACTATGTTTTTAGGTGCACAAAAGTATTGCATATGATATAAAAGAAATGCCATTTTTAATTATTCTTTTTCAATCATTAAAATTAACCAATCATAAGATTAGAATAAAAGGATTCACTCTATCCTGCCTAAAAGAAATGTAAAAATATATGAAAAATAATGGATAGAAAAAGTATAATACACTAACCATAATAAAAAGTGGAGTGGCTATATAAATGCAAAAGTTTATTTTATTTTTTATTTTATTTTAAAGAGAATAAAACAAAAGAGGACAGAAAAAAGCAGATCAGGACAGAACAATGTAAACAACAGAACACTTTACAACAAGACAACCAGATATTAACAGTAGCTACCATAATGTCTCTTTCTTTGTAATAGTTGAACATGGCTTCACATACAACAGTATCAAACATAACAAAATAGTACAAAACCATTGAAGAGAATGAAAGAGTTATACGGCATTCTGAACCAAAAAACAGAAAATGAACAATGGCTACTATAATATCTCATTTTTGATTAAAAAAATTTGTTTATACTATCACATATATTAAAATCCAATAAGACACAACATGATAGAATCAATGGTAATAGAAGAACAAAAGGATAGTAGGACTTCAAAGTAAGACTATATTAAATCAGCAATGGCTGCCATAATGTCTTGTTTTCTTCAAAATAGCTTTTCATACTGTCACCTAATAAAAACAAACAAAACAGAATAAAACCATTCCAACTGATGAATGAAAACATTATAAGGCTTCAAAGCAATGTAGTGGGGAATCATGATTACCCTAAAATCTTATGTACTCTTACCATTTCTTACACTAGGGAGACTATACAGTATTTATACATGTGAGTTTGGTTAATTTTGCTTATGAGTATGGTCTCAGATTGCATCCATTTATTTATAAATATCTCAATGTGATCATTCTTTATAGCTGAGTATTACTCCATTGTATAAAAATACCACAGCTTTTTTATCCATTCCTCAATTGATGGGCACTTAGGTTGTTTCCAATTCTGGCTATTACAAATTGTGCTGCTATAAACATGGGTGCACATATATCACTGTGGTATGATGTTTTCAGTTCTTCTGGGAATATGCCTAGAAGTGGAATAGTTGGGACTTCCAATCCTAGCTTTTTGAGGAATCTCCAGACTGACCTCCACAGTGGTTGCACCAGTCTACACTCCCACCACAGAGCAGAAGAGTTCCTTTTTCTACACAGCCTCTTCAGCATTTGTTGTTGGTAGATTTTTTTTTTTATCCTGGCCATTCTTTGTGGGGTGAGATGGAATCTCAGTGTGGTTTTAATTTGCATTTCTCTAATGACTAATAATGGTGAACATTTTTTCATGTATTTATTTGCCATTTGTATTTCTTCATCTGAGAACTGTGTATTCATCTAGAATGCCCATTTTTTGGATTGGGTCTTTCAATTTCGGGGTTCTGATTTTTTTAAGATTCTTTATAAGTTCTAGACAGAAGTCCTTTGTCTGAGGGACAGTTCACGAAGATTTTTTCCCAGTTTGTGGCTTTTCTTTTCACTATGCTGGAGATTTCCTTTGACATGCAGAAACTCTTTAATAAGACATGATCCCAGTTATTGATTGTGGGAAGTATTTCCCGTGTGGTTCGATTCTTGTTCATGAATTTTCTACCTACCCCTATTACTTCAAGATTTTCACCCATTTTGTCTTCCAACAGATTTAGTTTTTCTGTTTCACTATTTAGATCTTTGATTGATTTAGATTTTAGTTTAATACATGATGATAGGCCTGGGTCTAGTTTTAGTTTTTGGCATATGGATAGCCAATTTTTCCAGCACCATTTATTATAGAGACTGTTGTTCTTCAAGTGAACATGTTTGGCCCCTTTATCAAAGATAAGGTAGTTGAGTGTGTTTGTGGTTGTGGTTGTATCTTCCAATCTCTTCCATTGATCCTTACATCAGTTTTTATTCCAGTACCATGTTGATTTTATTATATAGCTTTGTAGTATTACTTCAAGTCAGGGATTGTGATGCCTCCTGCCTTGCCATTGCTGCTTAGAATTGCCTTTGCTATTCTAGGTCTCTTCTGATTCCAGATGAATTTTAGGAGTGATTTCTCTAAATCTATGAGGTTTGTTATTGGTATTTTCATTGGGATTGTATTGAATCTGTATAACAGTTTTTGGAGAATCACCATTTTCACAATATTTATTCTTCTATCCAAAAACAAGAGATGTCTTTCTATTTTCTGAGGTCCTCTTTGATTTCTTTTTTCAGGGTATTATAATTTTCCCTGTATAGCTCTTTTACTTCTTTCTTTCAATTAATTCCTGAGTATTTCATTTTGGATACTAGTGTGAAGGGTTTGGCTTCTTTTATTTATCTTTCTTTATTTATCTTTTTATTTATCTTGCTTTTGTTGTTAGTGTATAGGAATGCTTCCGATTTTTGAGTATTGACTTTGTATCCAGCTACCTTGCTGAATTTATTTATTATATCTAGGAGTCTTTCAGTGGAGTTTGGGGGTCTTCTATGTAGAGTATCATGTTATCTCCAAATAATGATAATTTAACTTCCTCTTTTCCAATCTTTACTCCTTTTATTTCTCTCTCTTGTCTAATTGCTCTGGCTAGTATTTCCAATATGATGTTGAATAGGAGCAGTGATAAGGGATATCCTTGTCTTGTGCCTGATTTTAAGGTAAAGGCTTTGAGTTTTTGGCTGTTTAATATGATGTTGGTTGTAGGTTTGTTGTAGATGGCCTTTATCATATTGAGGTAGAGACCATCTATTCCAATTCTCTATAAGGTTCTTATCATGAATGAGTGTTGCACCTTATCAAAACCTTTCTGCATCTATAGAGATGATCATGTGGTTTTTAATTTTGGCTCTATTGATATGGTGTATCACATTTATTGATTTACGTATGTTGAACCATCCCCGCATTCCTGGGATGAATCACAATTGGTGGTGGTGTATAATCTTCTTGAGGATTTGCTGCATCCTGTTTTCCAATATTGTATTGAGAATTTTTGCATCTATGTTCCTTAGGGTGATTGGCCTATAGTTCTCTTTTTTAGTTGGGTCTATCTCAGGTTTTGGTACTAGAGTAATATTTGCTTCCAGGAATGACTTAGGAAGAATTGCTTCCCTTTTGATTTCACTGAAGAGTTTGAAGAGTGTCAGCACTGAGTCTTCTTCGTATTTCTTGTAGAATTCCACAGTGAATCCTTCTGGGCCTGGGCTCTTCTTTGTTGGTAAGAACTTAATCATGTTTTCAATTTCATTAATAGAAATTGGGTTATTCGGCAGTTTTACATCTTCCTGACCTAGCTTCAGTAGTTCATATGTTTCTAAGAATCTGTCCATTTCTTTTGTGTTATTCAACCTATGAGAGTAGAGGCTTTTGAAATAGGTGTTGATGATATACTGTATTTCCATGAAATCTAGTGATTTCACCTTTTTCATTTCTTATTGCATCGATTTGAGTTTTTGTTTCCTTGTTTTTAGCTAGGGGCTTATCAATTTTATTTATTCTTTCATAGAACCAACTCTTTGATTCATTGATTCTTTTCATTAATTTCATTTCATTTGATTCATTGATTCATTGATTGTTTTCTTAGTCTCTATTACATTAATTTCTCCTCTGATTTTTATAATTTCCTCCCTTCTTTTGGCTTTGGGCTTGGCTTGCTCTTCTTTTTCTAGATGACTGAGGTGTAGTATCAGGTTGTTTATTTATGTTCATTCTATTTTCCTGATGTGGGAACTCAGTGCAATAAATTTTCCTCTGAGAAAATTTACCAGAATTACCACAAATTCCAGTAAGTTGTATTTGTGTATTTATATGCTTGTAGATATTGTTTAATTTCCTCTGTGATGCACTCATTGCTCAAGAGTGTATTATTCAATTTCCACGTGTTTGTGGGGTTTTTGCAGTTTCTTTTATCATTAGTTTCTAGTTTCCTGGTGCTCTGATCCTATAACATTCGTGGATAATATCACTTCTTTTTCATTTACTTAAATATGTTCTGTGGGCTAGTATATGGTCTGTTTTAGAGAATGTCCCATGTGGTGCTGAGAAGAATGTTTATTTTGATGTTGTAGGATGCAACACTCTGTATATATCTATCAAGTCCATTTGTTCACAGGTATGATTCAGTTCTGTTATTTCTTTGCTGATTTTCTGTCTAGTTGATCTGTCCCTTTGTGTCAATGGTGTGTTAAGGTCTCCTGTTACAATTGTGTTATTGCTTATTTGATTTTTCAGTTTTGTTAATACTTGCTTTGTATTGCTAGGTGCTCTGTAATTTGGTTCATATATATTTAAGGTTGTTATCTCTTCCTCTTGAATTTTTACCTAACTAGCATGTAGTGACCTTATTTATGTCTTTGGATCATTCTTGGTTTGAAGTGCACATTGTCCGCAAACAGAATAGCTACCCCAATTTTTTTTTGGTTTCTGTTACATTAACTATTATTTTCCATCCTTTGACTTTAAGTCTATGAGTGTCCTCTTGGGTTAGATGGGTTTCTTGTAGACAGCATATGGTTGGATATTGTTTCTTGATCCATTTTGCCAGTCTGTTTCTTTTGATTGGTGAATTGAGGCCATTTATTTTAATGGTTATAACTGATATACATTGGTTTATTGTTGACTTATTATCTTTCTGCTGTTGTATCTTTACCTTTCCATTCTGTTTAATTGTCTTCCTTGCTTAGTGGTTTATTTCCTATGTGTACTTACAGTGTCTTTCAACATTCTTTGTAGGGTTGGTTTGGTGATCATAAAGTTCTTCAGCTGTTCTTTGTCATGGAAGTATCTTATTTGTCCATCCATTTTGAAGGACAGTTTTGCTGGGTACATCAGTGTGAGTTGGAAGTTGTTTTCCTTTAGGATCTGAAATATTTCACTCCATGCTCTTCTTGACTTCATTGTTTGTGTTGAGAAGTCTGCTGTGACTCTGATAGGTTTTCCTTTATAGGTGATCTATCTTTTCTCTCTAACAACTTTTAATATTCTATTCTTATGTTGGATTTCTGGGATGGTGATTATCATATGTCTGGGTGTAGTTTCATTTTGGTAATGGCTATTTGTAGTTCTATATGCTTCACTAATCCATATGTCAGTTTCCATTCTCATGTTTGGGAAATTTTCAGCTATTACTTCTATAAATAGCCTCTTGATATTATTTGTGTTGTCCCCTTCTTTTTCATTTATCCCTATGAAGCTTATGTTTTTTTTTTCTTTGCATCATCTTGCAGCTGTTGAATTGTTATTTCCTGGTTTCTTGTTATTTTCAAAAGATCTTTCCTTTCCTGTTCATTAGCTGCCATCTTATCTTTGAGGTCTAAAATTCTACTTTCACTTTTGTTTAGGTGGTTTTGACAATTTTCAATAGAATTTTTGATTTCTTGTATATCTCTTTGCAACTGCTTCATGTATTCTCTTTGTTTCTTATGGTGTTCATTTAGGGATTCTATCTGTTTGCTTTGTTCATCTAATTTTTTAACAGTGTCTTCATTAGATGTGTTCACTATTTCTTTCACTACTTTTATCATTTCTTCCTTTACCTGGGAAATTATTTCTGATTTGAGTTTCTCTATAGATTCCCCAAGATACTTCTTTATTTCAGTTGATATCATTTCAGGCATTTCAGGTGTGTGACTTATATTTTCTTCTATGTACATGGCTCCTAGGCTTTCTTGGGACGGGCTGGAGGTTTGAGATTGGCTTTTGATCTTTCATTTCATCATTTTCCTATATTTCCTTGCTTTGAGCGATGTTCTAAAGCTTCTCCTGGGTGTGTTGGAAATCGCCTCCTGTACTCTCAGCTCCTGGAACTGAATGAACATCGCTGAGTGTGGCTCAGTCAGGCCTGCAAGACCCCCTGAGCTTCTTTGAGTGTTTCAGGGAGTTGGGCAGGAACTCAGCCCCTGGGAGCAATGGTGTCAAACTCTCCCTGGGTCAGTGCCAGTAGGCTAAAAATACCCCTGAGTCTGAAATTTGTGCTATAAGATATTAGAAAAATTATCCTGGCATGGTGGCCCATGTCTATAATCCTAGAACTTAGGAGGGTGAGGCAGGACAATCACCATGAGTTGGTCATTATCTTGGGATACACAGTAATTTCAAGAGCAGCCTGAACTGCATAATGAGACTCTATAACAAAAAAAAAATTAGCAAAAGGAGAAAACAATAAATCCAAAATTGGTAGAACAACAACAAAAATATAATATGACAGAGGATATAAAATACAACTGAAGAAAAAGGAAAATAAAACTATTCAAAGATAAGGAAATTAATGAAATAGCTGGCTTTTTTGCAGAAAACAAACAGCATATTTCTCTAGCCAGACTCATGAAAAATAGTGAAAATGTGATATAAATATGAAGATTCACAGAGACAACATAAGTTAGGGAATGTTATAAAACTATGCATGCCAAAAAGTTTCATAATATTGATGAAATAACCAAATTTCTTGAAGGAAACAACCAAAATTAACTCAAGAAAAAATAGATAACATACGTCCTTTATTTATAAAAGATGTTGTACTTGTAAGCAAAAACCTAGCACAAAGAAATGTGCAGGAGTTATGGCTTACTTAAGGATAGCTGCTGAAATTTTTGAAGAAAAAAATACCATTTCTGTACAAACTTTGTCCCAAATTGAAAAGTATGGGTAATTATGCAACTTAGTCTGTAAATTTAAGTATCTATAATTAGACAATGCAAGTACACAAATAGAAGGCTGTAGGCCAGTATCTTATGGGAACATAAATGCACAAATTTTAAGTAATGTTTCAATAAATTAAACTAAACAATGCATGTATTAAAAATATTACTGAAATATTACTTACTGAAGACAAGGTAAGGTTTATCCTACAACTGCAAAGTTGATGTAACACTTGAAAAATCAACAATAAAATTCATTATATTAACAAATGACATTGACATAATTTTGGGTGAAGGAAATATTCTTTATTTTCATCTTGGTGATAAATACACAACGGTCCAACTTTGTCCAAATTAATAAAGTGAAACTATAACCCTGAAAAAGGTTAAATTTATACCCTAAGTGAGTTATACTTCAATAAATATGATTAAAATAAAAGTACATTCATAAAACTGAAGTTTGTTATGTGTTAACAAAAATGTCACTAAATGTACATAGTTACATATCATTATGAGCATGGTTTTGATATTTTACTTAACTAGTGTGTTGCTTTCTGATTCTCTGAACACAAAAATGGATGATGGATAACAATGAGTCAAAGTATTTGTTGAGTACAAACTGAACATAGTGTCTCTTGCCATAAATCGTGTTGTCCATATGGTGAAGGTACAATATTGGCACTGAAGCCTAATGTCCATCTGGACAGAGATACACTTACTGCATGAGGCAAAACTTTCAAAATTAGCCATCTGTTTGCATTCTATTTTGCAAAAACCAAAAAACTGTAACTAAAATAAAACAGTATGTACATGATAAGGTGATCATAGGGCTAATGTAACTTATTTATCTGATTAAAAACTTTCAAAATCATATGTTGAATATTATAATGATATTTTTCTGTTTTGAAAATATAAATGCTACTTACTATTTTCTGAGCAATAATTAATGTGCTTACTGATCAGCCAAAGAATGTCTTACTACTTTACCTTACTCTTTCCAAATAATTGATGGTTTATAACAAAACAGATTTTTGGCAGTTATTTAAAAGCAATAACCACTTATGTTTTCTGTAAATTTCTGCATGTCATTTTGGTAGATGGGTAGACACATGAAGAGCATTGCTTATGGAGAACTGATAGTCTAAAATTGAATGATTTTTCTTTAAAGGGCAATGTGAAAGAATTAAGAGCATAAACCTTGTAGTCACTTACACTAAGGATCAAATTCTGGTTTTTCTTTTTGACAATTGTGCTATCTAAGACAATCCACTCTCCCTGTGCCTGTTTCCTCTCTAAGAAGTCATGATAATATCTGCCTCTTGTTTTTTGTAAGGATTAAATGATATCAGAAAAAATCTTAATCACCTAAGGATTCTAAAAACAAATGCCAATGACTGGTCTTTTTATGATTACAGAAACCTATTTTTCACAGTTCTAGATTCTGAAACCACATAATTAAGGTTCCAATATTATTGGATTCTACTGAGATCAGATGTCTAGACTGTAGACTGCTGACTTCTGATTGGTATCCTCACATAACATAAAGTTGGCTCGTCCACTTTTTGCCCCTTTGAAAGGGCACTGTTCTCATGCCTGAAGCTTTTTCCATCATCACCTAATTATTCTCCAAATCCCCTGTTCCAAATACCTTCCAATTGGGATTAGGGATTCAACATGCAAATTTCAGAGAGGTCATATATAAAGTCCATTGCATTATAGCAGAATTATCACTTATCATAAAAATGTTTATTGTCATAAAAATGTGTGTTTCTCATGTGTGCACAGGAACAGTGAGAAGTGGTGAATGAAATTTTGATAGCAGCTGCATTACATATGTGAACACCTTTTATCCAAATAGGATCATGCTCACAGTTTCCAGAGGAAATAGCTTCTTAATTAGTTACCTTCAATCCACCATGCTTCCTTCATTGTTGCATGTTCTTCCTGCCATGTGGCCCTTCAAAAGAGAAACAGCTCAATTTTCACATCATACTTATTTTGTACTCGAGATTCAAAACTATTAATATTCAATGTGTTCCCATCTTATATTGGTGATGTTCATGCCAGATCTTGTTGCAGATAAACTAAATGTTCCCTTGTGTAGCATCAGTGCACCTGCTAATTCCCACCAAAAGTGAGGGTGTGATGGATTGCTGAGTGTTTTTGTAAAACATGAAAGTACAAAAGTGCTTTCAACTATATCTATAATTGACAGAGTTGGAGGAATTGGTTTACAAAAGTTGCGAACTCAGTTTTAAAGTTGGAGCAATTTTAGCTTAAAAATATTTCAAAAACATCAAGGAGACAATTGAACATTAATCACAGAAGAGGGAGGTTTCATTTCCTTGTTGAGACAAATGACATCTGCTCTTCTAGGTCATATGTACATGAGTCACTGAGTTTTTCAGGTTATGAAATAAAGAAATTTGTTTATGCTTTGTACTTACATATTCAAAGACCCTAAACCAGTTTCAAATACTTGTGCTGACACTTCTGATATTTAAGGTGATATCATTGCAAGCTATAGAAATACTAATAAAATTTCTACCACCATAAAAGAAAGAAAATCCTATAATAAATATACCAAATACTGTATATGTGTCTGGTTTGTGATGAATTACTTTATAAGCAATATATATTGGAAAAAATTCTAATGCAAATTATGTATGTCCAGGAAAACACTCTCTGACCTACAATGTTTTCAAAGACAAGTTGCCAAACTCAGTAAGTTTCAGAAGCAAGTAAAGTTATTAAGATTCAATATATTAGATAATACTTTATTATATGCATATGAAAATGTCATTACCACAGTAGTTACTATTTTCATTTTTTTTATATTTCTCACCATTTCAGTTTTTAAATTTTTCTATTACATGCTTGCAGTACATAATGATTACATTCATCAGTGGGCCTGGATACATATACCTAACACATCTTACTTCTTTTTCAATCTCCTTCCTTGCCTCTTTTTTCCATTCCTTGTTTTAATAACTATGAAAAACAATATTCTTGGGCTGGGATAATTCCCAGCACTTGGGAGGCTGAGACAGGAGGATTGCTATGAGTTCAAGTCCAGCCTGGGACACAAAAAGTGAGTTCAAGGCCAGTCTGAACAGCATAATGTAACCCTGTCTAAAAAAAAGTCTAAAAAATCTGTGACAAAGCATTTAATTTGCATCTAATTTGTTTCTAGTGTCATGAGTTTCAAACAGGTTTGATGTCAGATATGAATTTTAGTTAATCTAAAATTGAGTATTAACATCAGGTTCCTTGGAAGATTACATAAAATAAGAACATATAAAATCAATTAATGGTCCTTATATAATAAAAAGCCAACAGTAGATGTAATTTTCACTTTACTTTTGATTGACAACTGATAGTTATATATTTATAGGTACAATGTGACAGCTTGATATGCTCTGAATTACCAAGCCAGTTAACAAATCCATAACCTCATACACTTATTTACTGTAGTAAGAACATATAAACCCTAGTCATTTAGCAAATTTTAAATATAAAATACTTCATTTTTAACTCTTGTCATCATCCTATATAATGGATCACTGTAACGTACTCATTTTACTTGAAACTTTGCATTTATTTACCATTTTTCTCTTTATTTTTCTACAGTCTGTTGCTTCTGGTAACCAATATTCACCTCTCTATTTTTATAAATCTTACAATTTTACTGTATTTATAAGAGAGATCATACAGTGTTTGTTTTTCTGTGCCTAGCTTTATTTCACTTATGATAATTTCTTCCAAGTTTATCAAAGTTATTACAAAAAAGTATTTTTTCTTTTATAAAGCTCTATAGTATTACATTATAAATATGTATCACCCTTTCCTTATGCATTTATCCATTGACTTGTTGCTTCCATATCTTGACTATTATGAAATAATGCTGCAAAACAAATATGAGAAATAAGGTATTTCTTTGACAAATAGATTTTAGTTCCTTTGGATGTTAATCAGAAGTGGAGTTGCTCAGTCATATTATAGTTCTAATTTTAATATTTTTATAAACTCCATAATGATTCTCATAATAGCTGTACTGTTTTCATTCTCATCAATGCCTTTCCTCCTCAATCTTACTCAATATTTTGCATCTTTTGTCTTTTGATAACAGTCTTTCTAAATGGTGAATGGTGGTACCCCACTGCAGTTTGAATTTGAATTTCTCTTATGTTTAATAATATTGAGCATCACTGCATATTTCTGTTGGTAATTTGTAAGTCTTCTGGAAAATGTATAGTCATGTTCTTTGTTCATTTTTTAAAATAACTTTTTTGGTATCTGTTTGAATTATTGATATATTTTAGACCTTAACCCCTTATCAGATATAAGACTTGCAAATATTTCACTCTGTTCCATGGATTGTTACTTCATTCCATTTTTTTCCTTGGCTATGAATAAATTTTAAATTTTATATAATTTTATTTGTCTATTTTTAATTTTGTACAAAGTTCCTTTAGTCACAGGCAAGAAATTATCATCCTGACTAAAAATGCAAAGTTTTTGTCTTTCAGTCAAAATCTCACATATGCATCTGAATTTTATGTTAGTTAATCAATTGTACAATTCTTGATTATATATTTAATGTTTGCTACACTAAGAATACTAATTACTGTATGTATAGTGATTTTATCTATATTTTTGATGGCAAAATGTAAGTTTTTCTAAAGGCAAATTTCAAATATTTGGTTAAACTGTATTTTTTAAAATGTTTTTAAAATTTTATTTAAAAAGAAAATGAAACAAAATAGAAAAAAGGGTAGCAAAAATACAAAATTCTAAGAAAAAAAGATAAGAACAAAGAATACAAAGAAATCATTACTTGATAACTTACATACTGTCACCTTGGAAATAGTTGTTCAAGTTACAAAGTTAAAACATACAAAGTACACATTCAAGCAATGAGACTGTTAACAGTTCTGCTCCATGATATAACAAAAACAGTAATATGGTCATTCATCTTACACACTTAAACACACATCCAATTATATCCTTTAGAGCACCCTCTTTTCCTCTCTTTTTTACAGTAGCAATTACACATTTGGGATTTTATTACTCCTACAGCGAGATGGAGGCAACTGAGACTGAAGCAAAGGCAGTAGCCTGAGAGGTCCTGGCTGAGGTGGCAAATGTTGTAGAACCTATAGGCCTACAGAAAGAGGCAGAGCTGCCAGTGCAAATCCTGGTGGAATTTGTGAAAGTATGTACAGGATGGGATCTGGCTTTTCAGAAGTAAGGGAGTGGTCTTAGATGGACAACAGCGGTAATAAAGAAAAAGTGGAAGGCAATCTTTCTGACCTTAAAAGGGGGTACAGATAGCTCTGGATCCTTTCTCTCTCTCTGTCTCTCTGTCTCTCTCTCTCTCTCTCTCTCTCTCTCTCCCTCTCCCTCCCTCCCTCCCTCCCTCAATAGAACTCTCAGAAGAAAGCCAAGTTACTTTGTAGCCAGCTTCAAGTAGTAGACTTTTTACAGAATTTCCTGGCTCAAGAGGACACTGCCCAAGATCTGGACTGCTTGGCGTCTGAAGACACAAGCTGGCAAAAGGTAATTGCAGCCAAGGAGCAATGGAAGGACCTTAAGGCCACTTACCAGGAACATGTGGAGGCCATAAGAAGCACGCTCCCTGAGGCCCTGCTCCAAGTGGAAGAGGCCCAAAGGAAGCATGTAGAACTCCAGGAGGCCATTGAGCAGCTTCAAGCCAAGAAAAAAGTGGCCACGGAGAAATTCAAAGTAGCCCAGCAGCAGTGGCAGCTACAACAGCAAAAGCATCTGCAGGATCTGGTGAAGGTTTCTGCAGAGGTGAAAAAGCATCAGACTGCAGCTCAGCAGAAGCTTGAAGGACTGTATCAAGAATTTGGAGTTCTGAAACAGCAGGCAGCGCAGGAGTAGGATAAATTGCAGAGGCATCAGACATTCCTTCAGCTACTGTACATCCTGCAGGCAAAGCTGCCACTTCCTGAGACTGAAGGCCGCCTTAACCCAGGTGCTGCCTCTCTACCTGGAGCACCCTAAGGGCAAGCCCTAAACTTTTATATGTTACTGATCTGAATAACCAGTTTGTGATGAAAAAGCAAATTGTAGAAACTTTCCAGCTTTTTGTTTATGGCTGTCCTAGTGGAGAGAATAGCATTTACAAAGTGTCTCATACTGTTCTTGATCAAGAGCTATAAGGATATGGAGGCATTTTTTGCCACTGGAATGAATGTTTTTGGTTCCATTAATTATTCATTTCTCTGTGAACCTAAAGAAAGGATCTAACTTATCCTACAGGGAAGGCTATGGTATCATGTCTCCTAACTTAATCTAACCAAAACAATTCATCTTAGTACCGTTTTCTGAATATTTATTGAGTATATATGTGGTTAGATGCAAGTGTAGGTGATTTAGAAGAATACGGCATAACTTTACTCCCAAGAAGCTTAAAATCTACTGAAGATACAGTATAAGAAGTTAAATGAATATGTTATTTAAAGTAATTTAACCAAATGTATTAGCCCATCTATGTTTTTAGGCTTCTGAAGAAAAACAGATTAATGCAAATTGTGGAAATTTCAGAAAATTATCATCAATTCTGTAAAAAGTTCACAAGTTGAATATTAATGAATGGGTAAGTTTTAAATAGATTAAAAACAAGTAAATTGAAAATGATGATTGGGTATGAACTGGGTTTTGTGATGGAACATTCTGGTAAATGCAGAAATTTCCTGATCAACGGGAAATGATGGTGCAAAATAAGATGGAGATTATTATATTGAAAGATCTGTAAGTACAATTTGCCTGATTGGGAGAATCAATGTAATATTTTCAAGTATGAAACAATTTGTTACAGAAATATTCAGGAATTTGTTCTGATAAAATAGATTTATTTGAAACATATATTCAGAAATTTGTTCTGATACAAAGATATAAGCACTTAAAAGGCCATTAATGTTTTAAACTAGGAAGATATAAATAGAAATTAAAATTTTATTTTACATAGAGATATCCTTTGAGACAAGTAAGATCGATACTGTTTTAGTTACTTTTCTAGTTGTTGAGACAAAGTAACTGACAACTAAATTAAAGAGGGAAATATTTATTTAGCTCAATTTGTAGAGGTCTTAGTCAATAATCAGCTGGCTCCAAGGCAGTGTTGCATGGCATAGGGGTAATAGTTCATGGTAGCAGAAGACAGCAAAGCAACAAGAACAAAAAGGGCAGGTGGAGCAAGTTTCTTTTCCTTCTCTTATATTGTATGCAGATTAACTGCATGGATGTATCACTCATATCCCCAAATCCAGCATTAGACAATAAAACAATCACACACTCTAGATTAGCCACCTCTGAAAATCTCTCCCCCTCAATAACCACATGAAACTTTGAGGGGACATCCAGACACACACCATATCAGATACTCACTAAATAGATTAAAAAACAAAACAGAAAATTAAGACAAAAAATGTTGAGTTAGTTGACCAAATTAACAGTGAGAATTCAAATGTATTCAGCAAACACAATTTTCAGTTAATATGCAATGATCATTTAATCTGGTAGGAAATTTTATTTGTAATCTTTCATCACTAAATTTCTGAATTTTCTCATTCTTTTTATTGTTTGCTTCTCCCAGGTATAAAAGCTTCAAAAAATATACAACTGAGTTCCAAATAAAGCTGAGGATAATTGAAATTCTTCATCAATCACAAATAGTAATATCTTTTCAAATGATAATGTTAAGAATGAGTTATTATCAAGTAATTATTATGGTACTTGGAAGATACCAATTTGAGATATCATGATTCAAATACTCATGTTTGTATGGTTAGACTATAGTTAAAGGGGTTTTATTCAAAGTGTGTATTACACATGCCCCACAAGTCTGCCACTGCAGTTGGGACCGCTAATCATCACAGGCCATGAGAAAAAGCCATCCACACTCCCTGTGTCGCTGCTACCATCAAGAGAGTCATGCTGTAGCTGTGCATGTTTGGAGAAGCCTTCCCAGCAACACCATCTCTCTGAGAGAAGGGATGGTTAGGAAAAACCCAGGTGCCTGGCCCAATCCCCTGTACCAGAGATGGGTAGCCAATGCAAGAAGAACCTGGAACCCCACAACCAGCTTCACTGTAGGAATCCAGGAAAATTTCAAGATGAAGGATCAAAAAGCAATCTCTGACCTACTGCCCACACAGAACAGTTCTGCGAGACATAGACATGGAAGACATTGAAAATTTCATACCTGAAATTTTTAAAAGAATAGCAACTGAAGTAAAGAAGCAATTTCATGAAGTTATAAAAGTCATCAGATTGGAAATAATGTCTCAAGTAAAAGAAGAAATCACAAGCATAATGATAGAATTGCTGAGCATATCTAAAGAAGACAGATAAAGAAGAGGAGCATAGGAAAATGATGGAAACCTTGAATGAACAATACAGGAAAGAATTACAATCCATGAAACAGGTTCTGAGAGATATCTAAGAAATTGAAAACTCCATTGAAATGTGGCAAAACTACTTAAAAGAAACTGAAGATAGACTTCTAGACCTTGAAGACATGATTGTGACTAGTGATCATGAAAGGAAAGATGTCTTAAAAATAACAAGGAACCAGGTGATAATGATTCCATGGCTGAAAGACAGGGCAAAGAAAAATAATATAAGACTGATAGGTGTATAGAAGTAGTAGCAAAAACCTTCTCAAGCATAAGAAATGGACTTAACATACTAATAAGTGAGGCATATAAAATTCCAGGTAGCCATTTCCAAAATAAATCTACATCCAGATATATAATAATCAAGATCCCAGAGATTCAGAACAGAATAGTAAAGGCAGTTGCAGAAAAGAAACAGATCACCTATAAAGGAAACCCATCATTATCACAGCTGACTTCTCAACACAGACCATAGAATCAACAAGATCTTACAATAAAATGTTTCAGCTCCTCAAAGAAAACAATTTCCAACCTAGATTGATGTATCCTACAAAACTATCTTTCAAAATTAATGTATAAATAAGATACTTCTGTGATAAAAAAAACAATGGAAGGAATTCATGACCACCAAACCAACCCTTCAAAGAGTGCTGGAGGATATTCTAGGGAGAGATAAAGATGATCCTGGTTCCAGAAACAACAGCAGAGGAGGATTGCTGAGCATGGCAGACAACTGAGTGGAGGAGAAAAGTGGCAGACCAGCAACAGGGGACTAGCATAGTAGAAAATGAGCCAGTAAATGTTGGTTTTAACCATTAATGTAGATGGCCTCAATTCACCAATGAAAAGAAATGGGCAGATTAGATTGGGAGACAGGATTCAACAATATGCTGTGTACCAGAAACACATTTGACTCAAAAGGAGATTCATAGATTGAATGTCAGAGAATGTCAGAATGCATTGCTCCATGCAATGAAGACCCAGAAAAAACTGGCGATAGCCTGGCCATCAACAGCAGAATGGATAAGAAAGATATGGTATTTTTATGCAATGGAAATCTGCTCAGCTATAAAGGAGGATAATCTTGAGTCTCTTGTAGGTAGATAGATGCAACTTAAGATCATGTTCCTCAGTGAAATGGTTCAAACTCACATGGATGAACACTGTGTTGTCTCCTTCAGTATAAAAAACTGAAGGAGTTAGTGGGATCCAAAATGTACAGTGTAGGGCTGGGGATATAGCTCAGTGGCACAGTGCCTACCTGGGAAGCACAAGATTGTGAGTTCAATTCCCAGTTCCAAAGAAAAAAATGCAAAACCAAAATCTACAATAGATATTGTGAAAGTGAAAGGGGAAGAAACAATTAAAAAGGCAAGATGGTAGCCATTTTTCTATTTCCTATTATCCTGTTTTGAAACACTATATTGTTTTCATTGTTTTATTTTATTTGGTTTTATTGTGTTTTGTTTTATTTGATTATATTATGCTTGATAGTATGGGCAGCTATTTTGACAATAAGATATATAATGGTAGACATTTTTGATTTCCTATTATCTTATTTTGAATTTCTGTACCACTTTCACTGTTTTGTTTTGATTTATTTTATTCTGTTTTGTTTTAATTTTACTATGTTTGTTGGTGTGGGCAGCTGTTTTGAAGAAAACAAGAGGCATTATGGAAGCCATTGTTGATTTCTTATTATTTTGATCTGAAGTCCTACATTGCTTTGATTATTTTGTTTTGATTGAATTTATTCTGCTTCATTTTGTTTGGTATTATTCACTTTAAAATAATTCTTTTTCTAAAAAGTGCCTATTATCTTGTTTTATCTTTATCACTATCTTGACTTTAACTTGTTCTCTGCTTGTCCTGGAATATCCCTCTTGATCTTAGGTCACTTACCTTGAATAATTCTTGCTAATATCTATAGCAAAACCAGATTTAGTTTCTATTGCAAAGGTTTTCCTGATTTCTTTAAATTACTTTAAGGACACATATCCCAAAAGTATCTGTATACCTTTTAGCAGTTTGGGGCAGAAATTATTGTACTTATAGACAAAAGGAGCTTATATCCTAAATTACCCAAATTACATCATCACCTTATGCACATATTTACAATTTTTTGTGAGAGTTATTGTAGTAACAGAATCAAAGGATCTGTACACTCCAAATGTCAATTTTTATAAAGGCAAGGATTGCATACATTTCCTTATCACTCTATTCTCAATATCTAGCATAGTACTCTTCTAAGTAAGTATTAAATTAATATTTGATGAATGAGCAATGCGCTGAAAAAAATGAGGTTCATTCCATTTTGGCTTAGTGAACTGTAACTGTAGGTGGTGTTTGGCATCCTCTGACTGCATGGTGAGCAGCTATCCTCTGTGTCATCTTGCTGAATTAGTAGCCTTATTTTCTCTGTCTTCACAGTATACTTATTTGCATAATTTATGTCACTGAACCCAGTAATAGAGAATTATTCTCTGCATCATATTGGCCAGGTACCTATTGTGTCTGGTACATCAGCCTCTTCCTTTGTAAAGGTAGGTGACATCTCCTTTTTTTCAGTTCTGTCATGAGTAAATTTCATAATCTCTGAGCATATTCTTTTAACTCTAAAATTAGATAAATAGTAGTAATACACACTATAAAAAGATGCTGGGGATTAAATACATTGAATCAAACACAGCATGTCAGTATACATCATATAGAATTTGAAAGTTAAAAAATTGTCAATGAATTTTGTATTTATTCCCTTATATTTAATTCCTTTCTCTTTTCCTCCATAGATTTTGATTAATAAAATTCAAGGGCTGTGATTACATTAACTCTTTTGCCACCAACTGTATAATCACATAAAACCTGAAACAATGCAATAAATACTTGGGGATAAATAAATGATAGACTGATCAACAAAAACAATAGAATTTGCTTCCATCCATTTTCTGAATCATAAAATCTGTGTGGTGATATTCTCAGGCAATCAGAATTGGAAGGACTTCTCTTAAACCTGAATAGCTCCTTCATCTTTTTCCTCCTTTAAAAAATTAAAATGTAAATACTAGAATTGTTTCTAAATCACCTCAAAGTAAAACTTGTTAAATTTGTGAGGGAAGGAATAGATTGGATTAACAGAAGATTGTAGACCTTAGTTGCAATAGAGTTCAAGCTATTGTCCCCTATATTTCTTCCTGCCTCCCTCCTCTCCTGTTTCCTTCTTTGTTTTCTTTCCTTCCATTTTGTTTTATCCCTTCATTCCTTCCTTCCTTTATAAATATCACATGCTGGAGGATGTTTATTTATGTCCTTCAGTAGGATGAAGAAATTCTCTTTTCTTTCTAGTTCAATGAACATTTTATTAAGAAGTTTTAGATTTTTAATAAATTGAAAAAACAATTAGTTGTTACATTTTATTCAGTTAATATGTTTTACTACACTAGTTGGTTTCAGAACAATTTTGAATTATTAAAATAAATTTCATTTAGTAACAGTTTATGTTATCAGGAAATCAGGTCTTAAGCAGCATGGAACCAGCCCCTGATTTCCTTGGTCCTTGATTCTTTGTGACCTTGATGAGAAAATTTAATCAAGACACATAGGTCATGCAGAAATACAGGTAGAATTTTTTATGAAGTAGATAGAAAGAGAATTTTACCTTTAAACAAGAGAAGGTGGGAAATGCCACAATGTCATTTGAACTAAGTGCAAATTTGGATATATTTTTATATACCCAAGAATTACTCTTGAGATCCAGAGAGTTGTTTTACTTTAGAGGTTTCTTTGGAATTATACAATGTCTTCTTGTCTGTTTCAGGTGGTCAGTTTTCTCAGGGACTTGATTACATAAGAAACCTTAAGTTTTTAATTTAAATTAGATGCCTGACCAAGGCATGAAGGCTTTAAAAAACACTTTCTTTCCTGATATCATTATGACAGCTAGGAACGCTTTGTTATGGAGGTAGCCACATAACCAGGTATCAGAAGGAAAGTGTACAATGTATAAACATAAAAGGTCATTGTGCTCTGTGGGGCCACTTTGGGCCTGAGACCTAAGAATGATTATAAATGTATTTATATTATTATGTATTACGTGTCATATGTATATGTGATATAGATATATATATAGAATATATGTAATATGCATTATATGAAAATGTATGAAATGTATATACATCATGTATAATATAATATGTATTATAATTTTATTATACACTGATTAAAATCATTATAATAATTATAAATATATTAATGTCTTTCTTTAATGAACTGGTAGGTAATGCATGCTATTTTGTACCTAATCTTTTTGTCCCTTAGGCCTGCTAATATCTAACATTCTTTTCTCAAGAGATGAAAACATAAAATCATTAAGGAGAAATATCATCTGGGTCATTGGTTTTATCTGGTCCCACACTGCAGGTAAAGTGACTGAAGATCCAGAGACATTATTATAGCTCTTTAGTCAGCTGTGAACAACAAAGATATTTAAAAAGAGTATCTCTTAAGTCATAAAACCAACAAGAGAAAAACAAATACACAAAAGGCATATATGCAAATTTTTTGTAAGGTTTATCCATCAAAAACATTTTGTGAGGAGGAACTAAAGATGGTGGATCAATAAGCAGCAGAATAAGGAGCCTCTCTGAGAGAGACAACTCAGATGCTAGAATAAAACATTTTGGAGAGGTCTGGACAGAGAGAAATGGATCCTCCCAACCCAATGAGCAATGAAAGTGAAAAGAGCTATTAAAACATGCAGTCCCAGGGCCACCACTGCAGAAGGTAAGATTAGCAACCACTGCGCTCTTGCCACAGCTGCCGAACTCCTGCCACTGCAACTCACTGGAGCCATAGTCACGCTGAAGTCAGGGAGCAGCGAGCACAACAGAGAATGGAGCCAGCAAGGGACCTGCATTAACCTGCAGTGAGTGCTGGGAATAAGACCCTTCCATGGGAAAGGGGTGACCAACTGGGTGACATGTTGGAATCGGGCAGGATGGGCCTGAATTGGGAATGGCAGTTCCTTCAGTTGGTTGCTCCATTCCCACAGAAGATTGGTGGGATCTGTGTGGCCTGGATCATGCCCCTGCCTGGGACCCAATAAGTTGTCCCAAACTGATTCCCTGTGTGCAGCACACACTAACACAGTCAAGGCCCCTGGAGGTTGAATGGACCAGAGGGGCGGGTCCAGCATACACCATCCCTGCTTGTACCTCAGTGACTAACAGCAGACTGGGGAGGGCAGAAATCCCTAGCCAGCTGCTTCAAAAGAACCATAACCAACAAGGAAAGGGGCTGGGACCTCCACTATACAGCTGTATGGAAGAAACAAAAAACATGACAAGAGAAAGAAATAAGAAAAAGCCCTCAGCCCCCAACCCTGAGAATATTGATCCAGGAGAGGTAAATACAAAAGAGATTGAGGACAGCAAACA
>PVJX010022301.1:0-30802 GCA_004027295.1 Dolichotis patagonum
TGCAGCCTCAGTTTCTGCTTGCATCTGATTGCCTCCAAAATGACCCGAAGGTTTCTCCGTGAGGGTTGCAGTTCAGGCTTTCAGAATTTCTGGGAAAGACAGTTTTTAACAGAGTCAGTTCTGGGGTCTGACTTCCTTAAGCGCCTGGAGCAGTGTAGCTTCTTCAAGCTGTTCTACTTAAATACCAAGGAAAATTCCCTGCTTTTGCCATCTGATGTGTTCTCGTGAGTCATCCTTGTAAGCTAGGCTTGGGTCTAAATGTCACCCACATGCTGACTTCATAAGCAATGCCATAAACACTGCGCTCAGGGTGAAGCTGCCATTACTCCTGTAATCTTAACTTTCTTAGGAAGCAGAACTTTAAAAAAAAACTCCACAAGAAAAATTCATTTTCATTTACCAAAAAAATGGGTATTACTAACGTCAGGATGATTTTACGTAACGTGGGTGTCACTGGCGTTGTTACCCTGGATCTAAGGGCCTAAGCAGGGCTCCTGCAGCCTTTCTCAGCCTGCTGGATGCTGTGGTCTGCTCTCCAGCCGGGCCGCACAATGCACTTTCTTTGCCTTTGACCAGACTGGTCTTACTGTATGGTTCCTCTTCTTTTTTTTCTTTTAAATTTTAAAAAAGGGTAAAACTAAACAGAACAAAGCAGATCAGAAGCAAAACAATGTAAGTGACACAGATTTCAAAGCAAGACAACAGGAGATCTACAGTGGCTACCATAATGTCTCTTGTTTTCTTCTAAATAGTTGTCTATATTTTCATACATGACTTCATACAAAACAAAATAGTATAAAACTGATCAGAACAGAGTAATGAAGGTATTACGGGCCTTCAAAACCAGACAATAGGAAAATTACTAATCGCTGCCATAATGTCTCTTGTTCTCTTAAAAATAGCTGTCCATACCTTCATGTGTGTTAAAATTAAATAATACAAGACAGACTAAAACCACTTTGAACAAAGAATAGAAGCATTACAAGATTTCACAGCTTGACAATACGGAATCAGCAATGGATACCATAATGTCTGTTTTTCTTCAAAGTAGCGTTCATTTCATCACACATAATATAATCGATTCTCATAAACTGTTTAGAAGAAGTTCTAGGCATGTATAAGCCTCTACATGTATATTCATCCTTTCTGCATTAGAGGGAAAAACAAGACAGAACAGAACAAAACAAAACAATACCATTAAAACAGATTTCGCTCCTGTTCTAAGAGACAGTGAAGGGACTTTCATTTCTGGTGACAGTTTTTGACTCCGGTCTATAATCTAATCCCATTTTATTCTGATGAATAACAATCATATTTACAGTTGGACTAATTTGTCAAACCAGACTACTACTAATAGAAGTATTCTTAGGGTTCTTTTCTAGGCTAACCAAGATGCTATTGTTGTTAAATATGAAGCAAGTCTTTTCTTAAAAAATTCTAGATAAATCTCTAACAGCAAGGCAATAATTAAACTGTCATATATTTATAATGTGAAATCCTATGTAACAGTTAAATCAAACACGCTACTTTCTATAACAACATGAACTGGTCTTCAAGATCTACTGTCTAATGAAAAGAACAAGTCATGAATGAAACATAAACCAGGATGACATTTATGTTGAAAATAGAAAGAAAAATACGCCTGCCCCCACAGAGAACAATCGTATAGCTTTTGTCTTGCTAAATTTATAAGTGAAATGCCTCTGGGGAATATGGGGACAGACAAGGTTCAGCGATGAAAGTGAAAGGAGACTTTTAACATGATCTGAACAGATTTAAGTGAGAAAAAAATAAATTCATAATTTTTTATGTAATTCAAATGTCCATGAAGCCTATCTGAATCCACCTGATTGTATTTCAGCTGGTTCATGAGATGCCACTGAAGACAGTGACTGTGCATGTTTGAGCAACTGAGGCATAGAAGCTGTATCTGATAATAAGTGACCTCTGACTGCACTTTCTCTA
Source organism: Dolichotis patagonum (assembly GCA_004027295.1). Classification (NCBI taxonomy): domain Eukaryota; kingdom Metazoa; phylum Chordata; class Mammalia; order Rodentia; family Caviidae; genus Dolichotis; species Dolichotis patagonum. The sequence goes on from PVJX010022301.1 coordinate 1,966, forward strand.
GCAATCTGCCAAGAACATATTTGTATAACTATGAAGATATTTGGTACCACTAGTTATCAGTATAACTGAAATCTTAATTAAAAGCTTTATGATGATCAACTTCTTCCTATTTTGTAATATATTTTATATGTCATCATCATCTTAAGACATTGATCTTTGTCAAGTTTTTGCTCTATCCTCTACAGCTTTCAATTTCCAGAAAGAATCTTTGATGATTTAGTATGGAATTCTGAGATTATAATATTTTTTCTCCAAAATATAATGTTTTAAATGTGCAAATATTTGTATCATAAAGCTCAAATATAACTCATTTTTTAAAAAAAGGCTATTATCTTATCTGTCAAATTCTCCATTTTTATTCAAAAATTTACTATTTGCTGTCTGCTTACATGGTGAAGACTCCAGGTTAGGCTGAGGTTTGGTCTCAGCTAGGGAGGGACTAGATTATGCCACATAGAAAAACTACTCCTAAGCTTCAGTGGTTAAACACAACACAGACTGATTTCTCACGTTTCCTTTGTGACCTTCCTAACAGAGAAGCACCTACCCAGGATAGAGCCAGTCTCATGGCAGAAGAAAAAGAAAAAAATGTAAGAACTATTCAATGGCTACTAAATCTTGTCTTTGGAAATGGCATCATCGTTTCTGCTCATGTTTCACTGGCCCAAGTAAGACACATGGCCAGGCTTATTTCTCTTTCACATTCTATTTTGGTGGCTACAGGTATGGGAACCTGTGTGCTCATCTCAGGACTAAGGCACGAAGGGTCAAGACCTGTTTAGGACACATCATTCTCACAGCAGAGGAAAATAACAACAAGGAAGTGGACCTGAACAAGAAATCTGCTAATTGTTGCTGCAGGGGGTACCTTCATCACCTTGGAGAAAAGTCTCACTTTAGGCAGGGGATGCTCTGAGTCCAGTGAGGAGCTAACAGTCATGCAGCAATGTGTGAGCTCTATGATCCTCTTACATGTGAGGGCAAAGACTAGGGAAAAGTCATGCAATTTTCCAGTTATTGCTTTATTTCTTTGTCTGCATTGTACACTCAGGGGTTCATGGAAGTTTTTGTTTTAGGGGTAATTTTTTTTTCCTGTTGTCATACTCATTCAAATATTATATGTTTTTTGCCCATTCAATTAAGTGTGCTGGTTACTTTCACTGGCTTTATGATAACCCCGAGAACAGAAATCTTGTCAGGAAGCTATCACTTTTTAAGTTATTTAAAATTTTTATCTCATTTGTGAACTTTAGACTCACAAGTTGTAAAAACAGTGCAGAGAGTTTCCATGAACTCTCAGCTCCAGTGATGGCGTGTCACATAATTGTAGTACATGATCAAACCCAAAAATAGATACAGGTACAATGCTATGGATGGACTTCAGATTTTATATCCACTTACTGCATATGTGTACATAGCTCTATGAAGTTTTTAATCACATTCCTATTCAAGATACAAGATTGCTCCACCACCACCAAAACGCTCCCCTGGGCTTCCCCTCTTATCTTCATACCCTTCTCAGCCCTCAGCCCTTACCTCTGGCCACTACTGATAAGTTCAGCACTAAAGTTTTATAGCATTTTTTTTAAAGCACCAAACAATGTTCATGCTAATTACAGATTTGGTTAGTTCTACTGCCTTAGTTTGAAAGCAAAATAAAATAGGAATACAAGAAGCATCTTAACTTTGTGGATCTCTGCCAGCATGGTCAAGTTTACATGAGTATCAGAGATAAATGGAAACATGTATTCAGGAGTGTCCAAGCTCCCGTCATCTTTGTTTAATCTGGCAAAGAAAGAATTGGGCTGCTTTGTGAGGTGCCCTGTCTGCTATTCTGTGATGGTCTGGGACAAATTTTGAAGCCTAATATATGGCAGTGGCTTGATAAAATGCCTAGGATTCTACACTGATTGTTGTAACGGACTTGAAAAAGTATAACATTATTTGCAAGGAGGCTGATTTTTATGCCTTATGATAATGGTGGAAGGTTCCCCAGCAGCCGGTATTTGTTCATCTGATTAAACACACAAAGAAGGCAGAAGGTGTAACCCTGACTTTTTATAACCATAAAGTCCAAAAGGGCAGGATTCTTTCTTTAGGTACCTCTGATTTTTTATTCATACTGCCCACTACTCCTAGGCAGTATCTTACAAAACAAACCCTCCCACCCTTGGGAAAAGAAATTTAATCCTTGATGCTTCTTGGCTATGACCCCACTTTTAAGAAATGTGCAGCTTATGATTATTTTCAATTTTTTATTTACATGTTCATTTACATAGGTAAATCATATTCATTATAACAAAACTAGATATAATTTTGTTAAGTTCACATAAAATATGGTTAAATCAAAAGAAACACATATTAACATTTTGGTATATTTCATTCCACAAAGATATTTCATTCAGCAAGAAAGACAGAGAAATAGGAGGGAGAAAGGCAGGGAGAAACAGAGGGAAGGAGGAAGGAAGGATCACACTGTAACTGGTCAGTTGCTTCTTTTTTTAACCTAATATTTCATCTTAAACACCTTTCTGTGTTTTAAATATAAAGCAGTATCACATGTCATATTTTATTGTATGTGTATATTATAATTAATTTAGCCAATCCCAATTTCTACATATTTAGGTTTAGGTTTTCAATTTTTTATATTACCACAAGCATTTATGAGCACACACTGTGTAAGAGTCTTGTCAGTTCCTTAAGATAAAAGCCAGAAGTGGAAATCCTGGGCCAAAGAGATGAACACAAACTATTAAATTCAAAGTCAGCCATCCATCAGAAGGCAGGGGTTTGCTTTTGATCCAGATGCTCTGATTGTACTGGATGGGTGCTAAGCCTTCTGGCCAAGCTCGAAAGTAACCAGTTTTCTACATTAGCTGAAAGGTGATACGCTAGCTCTCGGTTTTCCTTGACTTTTGTTAGATTTGGGCATTTGTCCATGGATCAAGCTTCCCCATCTGCTCAGTGATCACTCTAAACCTCCACAAATCAACAGTCAACATTTTCTTTTCTTCAACTGCAGTAAGCTTCTTGTTCCTCAAAAGTTTACTGTTTTTATTAATGGCCTCCTTTTCTAAAGCTAGGGAATGAGAAAACATGAAGAGTCTATCATTTTAGTGACTCCAACCATTTGTTAGTTAAGGAGGATTGCTCTGAGACCATAAAAGTGGTACAGCAATTTATTAACTAAGCAAGAGAACAAACACATATTTCTAGCCTGCTCTAAGTTTCTTAGGCACTTAACTTTACACTGGCACACTGGATTAGGTTTTATAGATGTGAAGTGGTAGAAGACTCTTGCAACTTGCCTTCTCTCGTGAAAAATAGTGACCCCACCACAGTGCAGGGCACTTTGGCCTTGGTCTCTCCTGCGTTTTACTTGGCTCTTTCTTTCCTCATGAATGTTCCAGCACCTCTGCCCATGGCTGCCATATCCTGGTGGCTGTGCAGTACACACCAGTATGGAACTGAAGCATGGAACCAAAGTACTCCTTCCTGCCTCTCTCCCCACTCTTAAACAATAGGAGGCAACACTAATGTACTTTCCTCCAGCTGTGACTTTAAATGCATCCCAAGCAATGCTCCCAGAACTCAACCTAAAAAAAATGACAAAAATAGTAGTACTCACAGAGAGATCCCCTATAGATATCCAATCCTACATTCTAGCCCACCAGCACTACTGGTTCGGCTTTTATAAAAATGTGAAGTTTGCCCTTCAGGTGGCAGAAAGCTACTATGTAACTCTGAGAGTCATTTTTCTGTTTTTTTAAAAAAGTGAAACAATTACCTAACAAAATATCATTGTTAGTATGCTAATATTTCTACTTGTAGCAAACAGTGGTATTAAAATAAAGGCAGAAAATCAATGCTATTTACCAGGACACATGCTTTGATTTGTGGCTTACTTCTTCCCTCTGCAGAGGGAGGCTGTGAATGGTGACTGGAACAAAGAGGAGGAGAGCATGGCGGCACTTGAACACATTTGCACATAGACCTTTAGGGATGTTTCTTTTATTTGAGGATACAGAAATACCTTAACTGCTAGCATTTATGAAGTTATATTTTTCCCGTTAGTTATTTAAAGAAAAAGGGAATACAACAAAACTAAATGGCAGCCTGCGGGCCCATGCAACTAACTGAAAAGCTGCCCTAATGTGCCCTGTGGCCTACCTGAGTGCAGAAGGTTTGGAAGCATAGGCTCAGTTTACCTACTAATCCACTGTTTCCAAAAGGAGGCTGTCAGGAGCGTGGAGGGGGGCAATGAGGCCAAGTAAGCTGAGAATGCCCCTAGTTTCCCAAGAGCTTGCAATGTATCTTTTTATCTTGAGATACAATCATGAGGGGCCAAAGAACAGCCCCCAATTTAAAGGCAAAGAAACAGATGCTCAGAAAATTAAACAATTTGAAAAGAACTATGGCTAATAAGTGGTAAAATCAGAACCTCAAGCCACGCCTTTGACTCAGTGACATTGAGCTCCTCCTACGGCATCAGGATAAACAGTAAGATGCAGCATAAATGCCTTTCCCCTGAATAACTCAAATAGACATAAAGCTGAAGGTTATTTTTCCATTAAGAGTAGAAAAAAATAGAAAAAACATAAAGAAGCACCTATCATGATATGAACATAAATTATAATGTCATCTTCACTATGTCCACATTTTTCCTACTACTGCAAATGTGTCCAAACTGGAGTCAAAGACAGATACCCTTTAATCCCACTAGAGGGGAATAGAATGACATCCAGGGATGCAAGCCAAGAAGTTTTAAAGTTGTCATGACTAGCGCAGAGAGGAATCTTCATGTCACTGCACTTCCGTTAAACTGGATGTCTGAATGCAGTCCCTACCCTACAACTCTCTGCTCCATAGCGTCTTGTAAACATTCTCTTTCTGGAGAAGGATAGGTCTATCATTCTTTGCCAAGCATCTAACCATCAAACCAATGCACATCGTATGAAACTAACCAGTATCAGGAACTGGGTATGTTCTGTACACACAGGAATTTCAACAGGAAGGTAGTTTGTGACACAGAACACCATGGGAGACTGTCACGGTCTACAGAAAGAAGAGGGGGGCTCGTTCATCAAAGAAGCTCACAATATGGTTTCTGTGAATGCAGCACCTTCTGCAATGAAGCAAATGTATGATATCTGCACCGTCCAACAGCACGGCCACTGACTACCTAGGGCCATGGAGCCCTTGAAATGTGATGACTTCCACAAGTTTTAAAATTTTTCCTTTGTTTTCAACTCATTTTAATTTAAATAGATAAATTAAATAGTGACTGGTAGCCACTGTGCATGCAAATGTAGAACTCCCTTCCTAGAGACAGTTTGTTTTTCAGGTCTATGATCCTTTCTTTCCTGCTTCCTCCCCAAAGTTACACAAAGGTAGTGATCAATGGGGAAAGGGCTGCCCACACTCTGGAGATGACTGCACACACACCGGTTGGGTCTCTCTTCGGACACCGTCCATTCACGTGAACTGCACGTTTCCATCCCAGGCCGAGCCTCAGCGCTGCTTCTGTGGTGTCCTGCAGTTCTTTGCCGAGGCCATGGCCCACCCCATTAGAATGTGCTTCATGATTCACTGCCAGCCTTGCACCCCTCCCTTGGCTCCAGAACCTCCAGTGGCTCCCCACTGCCTACTTAGTCCAGCTACGTTGGGTGCAATCGATTATCCAACCTTCTTCCCCACCACAGGACTCCCCTAAAGGCTAAAACTAGCCTCGGAGTCTTAGTTCACCCTTCTGACCCCCTAAACTGGGAGACTCCTTCTCCTGTCCCCCTACTTCTCAGCCTACGTTTTATACATACCTTAAGGCCTCTATCCAGGCCACCTGTTCCCCAAGACCTTTCTGACACCTCCATTCAGCTTTCTTCCTCTGAACACCTGCCCCCTCAACCACTCCCAGTACTGGGGACTGAACCCAGGAACTTTGAACTGAGCACCCTCCCTGCTGTTTTCAGACAGGGCCTCTTTATATCACTAAGTTGCCTAGGTTAGACTCAAACTTGCAATTTTCCTGCTTCAGCCTCCCAGAGTGCCGGGATTACAAACACATAATACTATGCCCAGCTTCCTCGTTTTATTCCACAGTTTACACTTGACACACTTATCATTTTCTTAATTTTTATAAAGAATCTTTGTTATTTATATTTAGAAAATATCCTTTATTTGTTCCCACCTCAGGGCCTTTGCACTTGCTATCTGCCTGCCTAGAACCTAGTGCTCCACCTCTGCACAAGGATGCCTGGCTTGTCATTCAAGACTCATTTCAGTTGTCAGTTCCCTTCCTTCTAGGTTTTCCCCTGACTCCTCCATTAAAGGAGCCCTCCAGGTTATCCATATGGTAATCTCTTAATCTCTTCACAACCCCTTAATTAAAATTATCTTTCTTACTTGGTTTTTACTTACATTTTGCATATTTTTCTGTAAAATAAAAATTGCATGAGAAGAGGAGACCTTGTCTGCCTTGTTCCCAGCTGAACCTCCAGTCCCCAGAATAAGGCCTACACAGAAATGAACATCTGTTTAATGACTGAATCTTGTATTCCCTCCCAATGGACAGTGCATTCTGGGAGATCAGGGGTTATATCTCAGACCTTCTGGGAGCCAGTACATGTTTGATGAAGATCATGATGATAATGATGTTTAACACAAGCTGTCCCCTTCAATTTATTATCTCCTGGTGGCATGCCATTAAATGAATTGACTTTGCAAATTAGCCTTCTAAGGTGTGAAAACAGACCTTTCACTTGTCAATGTGTATTTAAAATTTTTTTTAAAAATTATTTTGAAGGTAGTAAAACACAACAGAATAAGATGGAACAAAGCCAATTGAGACAGTGTAGTGAAATTGGTACAGAACTTCACAGCAGGTTACCCGGGTAACAGTAATAGGTACTAGTATATCTCATTATCTTCACAATCGTTGTTCTTTCAACCAGGTATAGCAAAATCAAAAGAAATACAGGACCTTACAGGACTTACCAAAACAGAATATTGAATAGAGCAATACCATTAATCAGAACAAAGCAAACAGTGATAAAAATATTTGCCTTCAAAGAGATGGTAGGAGGAAATCCCTCTTATTTGCTATACTGCATATGGTCAGCCTTCCAAGAGGTGCTCAGACCTCTGGCTCCCACTTGCTAATGGGGGGTGAGGGGAAGGAAGATGGGATGTTTGACTTTCAGCCTGCTCACCAGGGTGGTACGCGGGTTGCTTTCTTTCCCAGCGCCCCAAGTTCCGGCATGGCACAGATCTCAGGAAACGCTGCTGGTTCTTGCCCTGGGGCTGCCTGACGTGTATTTCTTTGGAAGAGCCTACCTACATGTAGGCAAAACATACCTGTTTGAGGTTGATATTTAAGGGTGGAATAGTTAAACATTAGTCATGCTACACATTTAGGACAATTTTAAATCTTTTCTCTAGTGATAACTTCGATGACAACCATTCTGTGGTGCAATTCTTTGCACCTCAACATCAACTACCAGAATGGGACGGGATAAGACTTTTCCACCAGTAGAAGACATGGAAGAATCCCTGTCTCAATGTTTGCCCTCCAGAATGTGAGAATTTATACTATTATTTTATTATTATTATTTTATTTTGGTCACCTAGAGACACCAGTAGAAGACATGGAAGAATCCCTGTCTCAATGTTTGCCCTCCACAGAGCTTGTGGCATACTTTCTCACACATCAGAAGTCTTCTTGGAAAGGTCAGTGTCCTCAACTTTGAGCTAAACACTTGACATGTATTACTCTGATATTTTAATTTCTGGGGATGTCAACTTCCCACATTAAAATGAAAAGCATAATCCTAATGAAAGGTAAACAACAGAGGTCATGTCTTATCATCATTCCCACTTTAAAAATCTTTTTTTAGACCATTAGAATGGATTAACTGAAGTGAGCCATCTTCAGAAGCTTCCATCTGCTCTGCTGGGCTAAAATTCTGATGTAAAAGTATCTCTTTGTAATCGGCTTTCCTGTTATTGTTAATCTCATTTCTCAGATTACAGATGGAGGTGGCCATTGTTTGCATGCAATTAACTAGAGCAACTCAGTATTCAACGGAGTCTGCAAGAAGGCAGCTGGTGTATTGCTGTGATTATTATTCTACTTAGTTGTAAGGCCTTTTCCCTAATGTTAACTCTGTGAATTTTGGTGTAAACCATGATGAGGTTTATCACAGCAAATATATTTAAGGATCAGAAGTTATTTTGACACATTCAAACACATGGCCTCCAGAGAGATTTTGTCCTGATCACATCTGGAAATCAGTGTTCCTGGAGGAGGTACTAGTTCTTGCCCTTACTTGTCATTTTAGTTTTCGAAGTAAACACCTGATCAGCTATAGATATCTGTCCTGAAAAGTACATGCTATTCCATCAGTGAACTATCGATTTTAAATACTGTTTTCTTTTAATTTCCACTCCAAGAACCAGAAACTTTAAGAAAGAAATCTCCCTTAAAATCTCAAAATGATTTTTACTTCCTAAGTACAGCAAAAGATGCTCCTGTTAAACATTAGGTGATCAAACAGGTGAGAGGAGTTAAGTGACTGTCACATGCTTAAAGCAAAGTATGTCTTTGATGGAGTCAGGGGTTGTGAGGACAATTAGAATCAGTACACAGAATTTATACTATTATTTTATTTTGGTCACCTAGAGTAAAACACAAGAAAGTGCAGGAAATCTGTCCACAACACTAACGACACAGAATATTCAGCCAAGGGCCTGGATCCCATAGCAATGTCCCACGAGTCCAGATGAAAACCTAGAGCCTATGACAATGCCTCCCACGAGTCCAACTGGAGGTCTAGTGCCCACAAGAAGGACTCACGCCAGTCTGTTTTACAGATCCATGCTCGGAAGGCCCAAAGGTCAGCGGTGGAAGGTAGAAAGTCTATGCCAACAGGGTGAAGGAGCTGTGCTGGTGGGTTGAGGGTTCTATGCTGCAGCCGAGAAGTCACACTCACAACAAAGACCAGGGCTGTCCTGAAGAGCACCACAGCCATCCTCAGCGACACGGAGGCCCGGAGCTCCTCCAATAAGAACAACTGAGAACATGCCAGGAAGCCAGCAGGATGAGTTTGTCCTGGGGATTAAACAGCACACATCTTCCCCTCCGGAGCCAGCAAGCGATGCTTGATATAAGGACCAGAGCGCCCCCAAAGTGAACCACAGCCGCTCTCACCAACAAGGTCCTGAGCTCCTCTCATGACAGTGGTCGAACTCACACTGGGGAAGCTGGTCATGACGAGCTCCTCCAGGGGAACCAACGGCTCAAACGGCAACACTTAGAAAAACCCCAACGCCTAGCTTCTCCTTCTCAACATCTCTATTTATGCTGGCAACTTTCTGCAGGTGGAACACCTTCGCTCAGTACCATACCGATTTAATTCAGCTGGCATTAGGTTGACCACCAGTTTTTAATCCATAACAGTCTTAAAGCACAAAGACTAAGAAAAATAGGGTTTTCAGGCCTATTTGGAGAGGAAATGGAGAGGCCTATTCCTGGAGAGGAAATGAAATATAGTTTTAAACGCTTCAGTGGACAAAATTATGTTGATTGCCTTCCAATGGACATATTTTAAGATACACCTGAATTCCAAATCTTATAGTATTTACCTTAAAAATGGCATTCAAAGCAACTCCCACACCCAGCCATTCTCTTGGGTTGGTTCTGTTGACTCACTGGAATCCCAAGACTGTGACTGGAACAGTTCAGTCAATCCAAAATCTCAAGAACAGAAGGGAACCTCTCTTCTCCATGAACACCAAGGTCAACCTGAGTCTTCTCTACAGAATGTTCACACTCTCTGTAGATTGGCTCTTAGGGATTAATACTGGTCAATAGCAGATGTACATGCTAGAACGAAGTCACTGAAAGAGCCTGGCTAAACTTCTGCTGATGATGGATAAAGACTTATTTTTACCCTATTGCCAGAGGACAACTTCATCATGGAACTTCAGAGCTGAGCTATTTTCAGATGCCCCATGATAAAATGTACTCCAAACCCTAAGGCTATTTTGTTAGCTGTAGATAGATCTATTTCCCTTCACAAAACATGCACAGAATAATTAAGGAAGAAGTTGGGCAGAAATTTTGGCTCTCCAGGGACAGCAAATGTTTGCATACTTCCTGAGGTCTGCTGACAGTGACCTATCTGGACAGGATACGATCCATGCATGTTGCCAATATGGTCACTGAAGATGTGCTCACTTTGACCTCTTAAAATCACTCCTTTTTTCATCCACTGGACCAGAACTCCCTCCAAATCACCATATCAGATACTGCTAGGGCTCCAACCAAAATCCATTCATTTTATTCCTTTGTGAATAGATTTCTAATTTTTGTTGGAATGACTACAGACAGGTGCAGCTGACAAAACACTCTTCCCGGATGTTCTAACAGCTACACGTGGTCACAAGACATGGCTCTGGTCAAGCAGATCTCAATAGAATTGTGCTTTCCCTTGTTTGTCCTATCCCTCTGCCCACCTTGAGATGAAACAGCCATTTTCTGGCCAGAGAAAATCTTAAACAAGCTGTGGTTTTTAAATCTAAAAAAGAAAGGTCACTAGCTCATAGGGGCTGCATAAGCAGTGGCTAAACAGCTTTGCATATTTTATCCATAGAGTGGCACTTTCAGTGTTAGAAAAAACAGCAGGGACAATTTCACTCTTTGCCATTCAAGAGATGGGTGACACAGCTCATGAACAAATGGCTATTTTGTGAAAGCTGCATGATCCGTTCTGCACGAAACACCTGTTTACAGATTTGTACTGCATATGACCCTGTCGTGGTTATGTGACAGTCACTGTGGCTGGTTTGAAAGAGTTGGTTTGTTTTAATTACCCCAAGTGCCTGTTTTCTCAGATGTTCGGCCTATTCCTAAGTAACAACCACCAGCATCGCTTCTAATCTCTTGCATTATTTTAAACCTCAAGATAGGATTAGGAAGTCAGTGAAAGAGAGAAGCCTTGTGGACATAACACAGGCAGCCTAATTCCTCTGCTTCCTTTTTCCCTTTCCCCCTTTCAGGGGCTTACAACCTTAAAACCTTCAGACCAGTAAGCACTTCCAGACTTTATGAAGCTTCTCCTTGAGATGCTGGTGGGGAAAGAAAAGGGTTTGGTTCCAACAGAGTTGAGCCATGCCAAAATGTGTAGCTATGAGGGATTTGCAGAGTGTTGTCATCCCTCAAAGGCTTTCATTTCATGGATGGAGATAATGATACTCATTGGAGGGGCATATTATGCCCTTCTGTTGCATACACAAACCAGCCTTAATGGGTATTTTTAAAAACTTCCCTCAGGGAAAATAGGCCATGTGAAAGTGCCAAGCATCCAACTGTCACTTCCTCCCAGGGGAAGGATGGAGCCAGCTCCTGCTTTCACTGTTAAAAGCTTCTAATGCTTTTGTCTACACATTTGGCTTTAGGGATTCCTGAAACCTGCAGGCCTTCACAGTGGTTGATGCCTGCCAGAATCTGAGACCAATTTGGAGTAGCTTATTCAGATGATGAGAAAGAAAATGGAGAGACTAATTTGTTCCCTTTTGTATTTGGCACTGATGTCTATAACTCAGTGGCTCATGACAAGACTTCTTTCCTGACCCTAGATTTCCAGCGGACTTAGATTGCCAGAGGAAGGTGCCGAGACTATGACACTTTTAAAAAATCTGTTAAGTCGCACTTTCTCAGTTTGTGTGTGACTGGGCTAAGTATGTGTAACGGTACCGTATGCATTCATATCAGTTCCTGCTCCTTACCAGCTTCTCAGGGGAAGTCTAAAGATCCTAGAAATTAATAAATGAAGATGTGTGGATGGATGGGTGGGTGGATGAGTGGGTAGATGAGTGGATAGGTGGGTGGGTAGGTGCATTGGTGGGTAGATGGGTGAAAGGGGAGAAGAGAGGAAGCAGAAGTGATGATACCTGAGGAAGTGGCTACAGTTACCTTAGCTGTAGTTCTCTTTAGATGTCTAGCGAAGGTCTATGTCTAACCCTAGCCATTTCTGCAAATGGGGACATACAGAGCAGAGGGTGAGCATCTCCCCACTTAAATACAAAACCGCTTGACTCAGACTGTTGACATTCATGAATAAGGCCTCAAATTCTGTACTTCCTTGTTACTTGGTGTTTGCTGCTTATCTCTGAGCTATACCTGGCATTAAAGTTCTTTTTTAATTATGGTTTTAAAATTGTGATTTCAAAAAAGTAGTAATAAGCTCCCAAATAATCTTTTTCTAATATCTAAATGAAGTGCTTTTAATTTGTGTATACAGAGAGGATAGGTGAAGGGTAAAGACAGCACACACTGTGGAGATAAAAATGAATGAGTGAACACATGAGTGAATAGGACAAGACTCATTCGCATACTCAAAGAACAAAGTTACCCTTGACTTAAAAATTAATGTGGCACCTACTCCATTTGATTCTCCCCAAACTGGGGACCTGTTGGACCAACTAAACTTTCATGACACAAATATTTCTGGCACCAGCAAGGTCTTGAGAAATTAGCCAGCTGCCTGTTGGCCTGATAAAATCTCAGCATTAGTTGCAAAACAGTTTCTCTCTTATTGTAACATAAGAAGCCCCAATAGTCTTAGTCATAAAAATGCTTTATTTCCCAATGTTCTCTATGTTCATTACAGGACTTTACAAGGGGGGGCCCAGGGGGTCAGAAAATACTACCTCGAGTGCCGAACCGTTTTCAGCAGGCTTTTAGAAAGTGAGGGTACAGATGCGCATGGCCTTTGGTTTCCTCCGCATTTGGACCCAGGTTTACTAAGCCACAGGCAGATCTGTCTGTGTTGGCAGCTCCAAGTCAGTCCATGCATAATTCACCCAAACGGATGGAACAGACCCATTAGGGACAAACCTTGGCCTGTTTCTCCTGGTTCATCATCAAATTTGCTCTCTCTGTTTGATCTCAATGGCCCTGTAATCCTCTGCCTTTGATAACAACTGAAGCTGGTATAAGCCAGATAACAACAAGGGACAGCTGGTGGCAGACAGGCTGGGGCCCTGCTGAAGAATAAAGTAAGGCTTCAGGTCCAGACAATGAGCTGGGAGGAGAAAAAGCTGTGAAACCAGAAAACTAGATTACAAACCTGAAGACAGCAGTCCATACTCGGGTAGGTCAAAAGACATGAAGCTGACCAAAGAGTCCATTTAAAAACCCAGTGTATCATCCTGTGTCTACCAGACCCGAGATGAAACAGCTCCCTGAACATCTGCTTCCTTTGATCTCTGGCTTCTCACATTTTCTTATTAGGAAAAGACTGAGAATGACATGTTATAATGCATTTCATGTCACTTTTCCCAGAGGCTGTATTTTATAAATGTTCTGTGTTAAGCAGAATTATAAACGAGGAACTTATTTATTTTTAATCCTGTGAGCTGTTCAATCTTGCATCCACTTCTTTTTTCAGCCACTAATTGAAAAGCTACAGTTTCGAGCCACCAAGAAGGGCACTACAGCCTTTCCCTGAAACCCTCTGGTAGCTTCCTTCCGCGCCTGAGAGCTTTTTCCTGGCCCCAGGATCCCTCTCACCTTTCCTCCTCACCACCAACTCTCCACACTCCCTCTACTCTCTCCTCTCAGTTGGATCCCTCTGGGATAAAGGTGTACGATCCTTAACACAATGTAGCTAATTATCAATATAGCTAGTGGCTCAGAGCACATCCATCTTACTAAGGTGCAGACTGCACCACAGGGTTTCTGCCATTTTGAAAATCAGAGGATGGGTTTCGGTAGCTGGGGATGAGCTGCCTGTGTCTGCAGTTCCAAGTTTGTCTTTGCTCGATTCCAGGGAACTGGTCCTTTGCTCGATTCCAGGGAACCAGTGCCTTACGCACTTTGTGACACCGGTGCTTAGTGTGGTCCCTGAGCACAGGAGATGCTCACCCAGCAATTCAAACAGAATGAGCACCTGAGCAGAGACAGGGAACCAGTGCTACAAAGGGCATTCATCACCGAAGCTGCCTCATCTTACATTTGAGCCACGATGCACTCAAAGACAGTTGGCATTCTGATGTCTAGGCAGAACAAGAATTATATTCTTATAGTTGAACGGACAAAGTTTTGTCTTCATTATTGGTATGGGAATGGAGGAAGAGGAAGTATACAGCCAAAATTAAATGCTAATTTTGCACAATATGTGGATTTCAACATTTTAAAAATTTCATTCTTTCTGACATTCACAAACATACAGTAAATATTGCAGTGATTTGCTAGGGCCCAGAAAGAATTTCTGATGGGGCCTTTAGGAATGGCTGTAAATTGTAAAACAATGTCTATTTTTCTTGCCATCTGAAACAGGATTCAGAGTAGTGATGCGTGTCTCATTGCCTAAAACCTCACACAATGAAATGGCTGAGCAAGGCACTGAGCAATTTTCTATAGCTCTGGGTCTATAAGTAAAGCATTGACTGATCAAATCCAAGCAGCTTAAAGCAACATGTCCCGTCCCACCATGCTGGGCATTGGAGTGGAGCAGCATCGGGCAAAGGAAGGAATTTGATGGAACCCTGGACAGCTCCGTGGTCACAACTCCTGATGGAAGGCTCTTTTCCTGGTTTACTGGTGTGTGGAGGTACCTCAGGCCAAGCTTAGCTTTGTCCACTTGGTATACATAGGGCCAGAAGGACCACAGGCTACAGTGAACAGTGATCACATGGAGGTATAAATTATTCATTTTCTCTCTGGCTGGGAGGATAGACAGTTTTCCGTGTGAATGGGTAGTTTCATTTGCATAGCTATTGTTGGATAGCACCATGTTTTACCCAGGAAAAAGGGCCACATGCCTATCACCATCCACTAAATCAAAACTGAAATGGTTCAAAGATCTAAATATTAAATAGAAACACTCAATCGGCTGGAAGAGACTACAGGCAGAACTCTTGAAGACATAAGTGTAGGCAAAGATGTCATGAACAAAATTCTAATTGTATGGGAAATACTACAAAGAATCAACAACTGGGATCTCAACCTATGAAATACTTTTTGCAACGCAAAAGAAATCACCAACAGAGTGAAAAGACAATCCACAAGGTGGGAAAAAAATCTTAGTTGTCCCTTAAAGGACTAATATGTAGAACATACAAAGAATTGAAAAAAATCAGAATCTCCTAATATAAAGACCCAAGCCAAAAATTGGCATTGGAGATGAACAGAAATTTCTCTGATGAAGAACTAAAAATGGCAAGTAAATAGATGAAAAAAGGTTCAACATCACTGGTCATTTGAGAGATGCGAATTAAGACTGAGATACCTACTATCTCACTCCAGACAGAATGGCTATCATCAAGGAATCAACCAATAACAAATGTTGGTGGGGCTCTAGGGACAAAGGGACCCTTATCCACTGCTTCTGGGAGTGTAGACTGGTGCACCCATTGTGGAAACCAGTGTGGAGATTCCTCAAAAACTAGAAGTAGAGGTTGCAGTCGACCCACTTATTTTCTACTTGTTATATTGCCAAGAGAATTAAAAGCATCACACCACAGCAATATATGTGCATCCATGTTTATAGCGGCACAATTTGTAATAGCTAGATCTTGGAAACAACCCAAATGCCCATCAACTCAGGAGTGGATAAAGAATATGTGGATTTATTTTTATACAATGGAGTACTATTCAGTCATAAAGAAGGATAAACTTGAGACATTTATAGCTAAATGGATGGACCTTAAGACCATACTCTTAAGTAAAATAAATTGGACAAACATGTATAAATATTGCATCATCTCTCTGGTGTGAGAAACTAAAAGTTTAAGAATAAAAATGTATAATAGATATTGTAAATAGGAAGAAATTATTCAAAGGAAATGAGCAGGGAGAAAGGATGGCAAGGAAAAAAAACTGAGAAAAGGATAAAATTGGAATAAAGCTTTGTAAATAAGGAGGGGAAGAGGGGTTGAAAGGAGGGGGCGGGAACAGGAAGAAAAGAGGAATCGACATATCATGTATAGACACAAATTCCCTATGACAAATGTGATCATTATGTATATCTAAATATTACCAATAAATAATAAAAAAGGAAAGAAAATATCCAAATCAATACAATTAGAAATGAAAATACAGAAGAACTGGATAGAGTCCTACATACATATGAATTATCAAAACTAAACTAAGAAGATATAAAAAACCCTGAATAAACCATAAGAGGAAATGAAATTAAAGCAGAAATAAAAAACCTACCAACTAAGTAAAGTCTAGGTCCAGATGGATTCACTACCAAATTGTACAAGAACTTCATGAAAATCTAATACCAATACTTCCCAGACTCCTTAAGGAAATGAAAGGGGGAAAACTGCCAAACATACTCCTGAAAACTAGCACTGCCACGGTCCCAAAACCAGACAAGGAACCAACCACCACCACCACCAACAACAACAAACAAAAAATGAGTAACTAAAATGAACTGACACTTCCCAGAAGAAGAAATATAAACAGCCAGTAAGTACATTAAAAATGTTTAAAAACTCTGGCCATTAGAGAAATGTAAATTAAAACAATGCTGAGGTTAATCTTATCTTAGACAGAATGGCTAACAGCAAGAGACCAAATAATAACAAATGCTGGCAAAACTGTGAGGAAAGACAAACCCTTTGGCACTGTTGATGGGAATGTGAACTAGTACAACTGCTATGGAAATCAGTATGGGAATTCCCCAAAAAACTAAAACTAGAAACTCCTTCAACCCAGCTCTTCCCCTTCTAGGTATCTTCCTGAGACAGTGAAGGCATCATATTATAGCAATACATGCATATCCATGTTTATAGCAGCACGATTCATAATAACTAAATCTTGGAAGATACTTTTATGTCCATTGAGAGATAAATACATAAAAGAAAACATAGTACCACTCTGCCATAAAGAAAAGTAAAACATCATTTGAGAAACACAAAATGTCTCACAAAATGAGAAACACAAAATGAAGAGCAAAATAAAAAGACAGATAATAGGAAGTAGGGAGATAGATCTTCCTCCAAATAGGAATAGGATCAAGAGACAGAAGGAGAGGACTGGGCATGGTGGTGCACACCTATAATCTCAGCACTTGGGAAGCTGAAACAGGAGGATCACCATGAGTTCAAGGCCAGCCTTGGATACATAGTGAGTTCAAGGCCAGTTTGAAATGAAAAGCAAGACCCTGCCTCAAAAACAAAACAAAATAAAACAAAGCAACAACAAAAAAAAGTGAGACGGAGAGGTAGGAGTGGGCAATGTATCTGCAAATAATTGATACGTTGTGTACATGTACCAACTCTCCAAAGGAATCTAATCATGATGTATTAGAAACATCTATCAATAAAAAATAAAGGCAAAAGCATTTTCCTGATAGTCTAATGAAAGATTTATCTATAGGAAAATGGTTGACCATCCCTAGGCCCTCTCTTGTAATAATGCCCAAACATGCGTATAGCACCAAAAGAACTTATAAGCAAAGGCATAAAAAGAGGAATTGACACTTGTGGAACATGTAACACTTGATACTATATTTGTTAGCCATCATAGAGCCATAAGGTAATGGAATTATTAGCCCAGTTTTCAGATGAGGAAACAGGTTTGTGTAACATCAGTTGTTCAGTGACTGAAGAAGTTACATATTTGACATGAAATGGTGAGAGATATGGCACCAGGTGGGAAATGGTAAAATTTTTAAGAATTCACCAATGAATTTAGTAAATTAAATTTACTAAATTTACTAAAAAAAATGACAGAATTAAAAATAACTTGACAGAACTAAATGAGTCAATGCACATACAAAAGTGCTGTAGGACACCGTAAGCACTTCTAAAATATCAGTTTCTCTGTGGATGTTTTTTAAGTTCCTCAAACCTACAAACATACTCCCTAAGTTTTCAAGACATGTTTTGTTAGATCATTTTGTTTAGGGGGCAACATACGTGAAAACTTGTAATCATTTAAAAATTTGTACCTGAAAACTGACGTGGCTAGTTGAATATTATTCAACTTTCCCCACCCCATGTTCACGTCAATTTGGATCGCAGCATCTTTGCAGGTGCAATTAATGAAGTCATGATGAGGTTATATTGGATTAGTGAGGAGGAGGAGGAGGACTGGTGGCCCTACAGAAAGAGGAAAGGACACAAGAGATACCCTGGGAGACAATGGCCACATGACAGCAGAGGCTGATTGGCATGATGCAGCCACAAGTCAAGGGACGCCAAGGATTGCTGGTGGCCCTGAAGCTAGGAAGAGGCAAAGAAGCATTTTTCCCCGAGAGCCTTCAGAGGCGACGTGACCCTGTAACATCCTGATTTCAGATTTCCGAACTGTGACAGAAAATAATTCTGCTGGTTTAAGCTACCTGTTTGTAATTTGCTGCAGCAGCTCTAGGAAATGAATGGAGCTGAAACATTTAGGACACCAAAGAGCTCCGACTGATGAAAGTATTTGTAATACTGAGATTCACTTCTGGGAATCTGAAAATTAACCATCTCTCTTATGCAAACTGCTAAGCACTTGACCTCTAGCTCGTGTGGCACACAACTGCTGTGCCGTCCTTGACTTGACTCTCGGGAGCTCACCCCAAGCGCAAGGATTCTGGTTGAGAACTCTAATTAACGGTCAGTGCTCTGTTCATCTGTTCACGATGTCCTAGTTACAGAGGTGAGAAAAGTCAGCTGTTGCTTGTCAGATACACCAATAAAAAGTTGCTAATTAGATTTGGGCGTATGATTTGATGTTAGCCTGGAAATACAAGCAATGCATGTACAAAATTGCAACTTGTCTCTATTTGCCTAATTCTAAATTTAAAGTGCTATTCTTCTGAAATTAACACAATCAAGTTTGGTACACTTATGCTCAGAATATCAAATGAATAAACATGACTTTATACATACTCTATAGCTTTACAAATCTGTGATGGAGAAACTCAATTATGATAATTTAAAAACAGGATAATTTCCTTCAACTGACTGCAAGGAAAAGAAAAGGTTTCCTTCCTCTGGAAACTTCACAATACCACAAATGAGATATTTGTCTCTTTCAGTTTCCATACAACTTAGCTAAAGACAAAAAAACCTCTGACAGAACCACTGAAATATTTGTAATTATACACATGAATTCTGAATGTATATAATATGAAAAATTTACAAGTATCAAAATGTTCTCAATGTAAACAAGTTGTCCCCACTAAGTTCTTCCCTAGCAGGCCTTATACCTGTTCTAATGGGGTATAAAGAGATTGAGGATACATTTATATATTTATATATTACCATTATCAGAGTTCTCCAGAAATGATCCTTAAAAGCAGTCAAACTGTTTAAAGCATTGCTTGGATGTTCACGATATTTACTGTTTTTAACTCACATGTTTACTTACACATGCTTAAGTGAAACAGGTACTCTTACAACTCAACAGGAAGACATAAACACAAATATAAAGTGAACCAATGATTTGGAGGGACATTTTCCAATGAGGACAGATGACAATCAATAAACACAAGTGAAGATGGTTGCCAGCATTAGCCAGTGGGAAGTGCAAGTCAAAACCACAATGAGATACCACTTCACACCAGCAGGATGACTGTAATCAAGCAGATCTGTAATAATAAGTGTTGGCAAGGATGTGGAGACTTTGGAACCTCATATATTGCTGATGGGGCTATAAAATGAGGAAGCCACTTTAGATAACTGTTTGTTCCTCAAAATGCTAAACACAGAGTTACCACAAGGCCTAGAACTTCTACTCTCAGGAATACACTCAGAAAAACTGAAAACATGTGTTCACACAAAACCATCCGATAATGTTCATAGCAGCATTATTCACAATAGTGCAAAAGTAGGTATAAGCGAAAGGTCTGTCACCTGATAAGTGGACGAAACACAATTCCATATAATGAAATATTATTTGGCCATTAAAAGAATGAAATATAACATGTACACATTAAAACCATATTGACTGATAGAAGCCAGTTGCCCAAGTCTACTTACTGCATTATTTTACTTAACAGAAATATCCAGGAAAGATAAATTCATAGGTAGTTGCCAGGGATTAGGAGAATAGAGAAATCAGGAATGACTACTAATGAGTGTGTAGATTCTTTTAGGAGTAATAAAGATACCCTAAAATTATATTATAGTGATGTTTGAACAACTCTGAAAATAGTGAAAACAATAGCAGCAATAATAACACTGGGCTGTATACTTTAAGTAGGTGAAATTCATAGTTGTGAAATCTCAAAAAATAAAAAAAAAGCATGTTTGAAGAGACTGTAAATACTACAGAGCCTAAATCCAAAATTCAAAAGATAACCTGATATTTGATACTATTTCATTAATTTTGGAATGTTACATCTTAAGCTTTATTCAATGTAATCAAAGAATAAAGATATGGTAAAATATTAAAAACTATAAAATAAGGTAATACTGTGATATAGTAAATACATATTTGATTTCTGTCCCCCTTTATGGCATAGAGCCCCTCAATTTTCTGTAATGTCGTGAGAAGCAGGGATACAAAGAGAACTTTTTCCCTAATATTTGGTTTCCGATCCTGGTTACTAATACAGAACTAACCCTGTGAATTTCTCTGTGTGGCAGGAGTGTCTTTTATTCTAATGAGGAGCCTCCTGGTAGACTGCTGGGTGAGGGTTGGTCCATGATAAGAAGGCTGGAGATTCCAGCCCATCCCCTTCCTCCAGGAAGGACAGAGGGAATAGAAGTTGAGTTAAATCAATCATGTCTATGCTGAGGTCTCATAAACGTCCTGGGAGGACAGTGCTGGAGAGCGTGTGGGTGCTGGCCATGTGGAGATGCGGGGAAGATGCTGGGGCCTGAGAGGGCACGGAGGCGCCGAGCCCCGCCCCTATGCGTCACCTTCCGCATCCCTTCCACCAGCCTGTTCACCTGGACCCTCTGCGCTACCCTGCATAATAAACCCGTAAATGTAAGTAAAGCCACTTTCCGAGTTCTGTGGCTTGTCCCAGAAAATAGAAGGGGTCATGAGAACTTAAGATTTGTAGCCACACTGGACAGCAGCTGTAGGTAACCTATTACTTGCAATTGGTGTTCCAATTGGGGTAGTTTTGTGGGATTGGGGTAGTTTTGTGAGATCTGACACAATGTCTGGGTAGACAGTGTTAGAACTGAGGTGAATTGTAGGATACCCAGGTGGTTTCGCTGGAGAACAGTCCTGCTCCAGATTTTGGTGATTAGAAATACTGTGTGTTGAAAGAACAGTAGGAGAAACCAGCTTGTTAGGTTTTTTTCCTTATATATAAAATCCTTATTTTCATTGAAAAATATATTTTTTAAACTTGTTCCAAACACAACAAAAATAATTAAGATAGCTCCCATGATAATTCCTTCTGTATCAGTTACCTGGTACTTCCTTTTCTCCTTCCTTTTGCTCCTGGGCTTCTGACCAAATTGCACAGAAAATGAGATACATGTTTAACCAAACTTGACCAAATCAGTAAGATGTGTTTATGTGACATGCAACTTAACTGCACAGTTTCTTGAAGAACTTCAGAAGGTTACATTAGCTTGATAAGGCTGACCAATAATTGGCAGCAGGAAAAGTCTCCGTCCTGTTGCTTTAATTGTGCACAACACAGCTAGTCTCTCCCCTTCCTGGTTTGTACCAGGTGTTCTGCTCCTTTGACACTGCTTCATATAGATACGCACTGTGCTTTCCCACACTTTCACCCTCAGGCTTTGCTCACTCACTCACTCATTCCTTCACTGGTTCCTTCATCACAGGACTCATATGCTAGCTTCTGACAAAGTAGAAGCATCGCAATCTACATCTGAAAAGCCAGTGACTGCAGACCAATGGAAATGCCTTCAAATGCACCTGAAAGAGGCAAATTTGTGAAGGAAGAAACTCAACTCCCCTATGTTAAACACATAGGTGAATCACACAGATCAGATTTGTCTAAATTCTAAGAAGCCCAGCAAGAGAACAGTTGAAGAGGTGTCGTGGAGTACAGAGCTCAGGTCTGTGAGGCAAAGAAGGGCATTCCAGGTACTTCCAATGAAATGCAAGCACCTTTGTCTTCATGTTCTCATCTGCTCTGTGGCAGGGGTGGACTGTATCTGGCTGATTGTCATGATCACATGGGAACCTTTTATTTTCTCTTGTAAAAAAATTTTCATTATGGAAAATTTCAAACACTTGCAAAGAATAGAAAGAACAATGAATACCCATGTGCTCCATTCAGCTTTGAACAATCATCAACTCTGGCCTGTTTTATTTCCCCCCAGAAATGGCCCTATGCTCCTCTCTCCAGGCCCCCTGAAGAGCTTTCCAAGAACACAGATTCCTGGTTCACACCCGGAAACCACAAGATTGGCCTTTTCCCTAAGAAGTCAGATTTGGAAACTACCATCCTAGAGTACCCTTCAGTTTCCTGTCAGCAACAAATTTCTACAAGCATAGGAAGTATACAATTATAAAATCCTAAATGTATGAAAAAATAGCAATACATTTTATGTACACTACCTATACATTATATTGAATTTGATCATTGATGGAGAAGCTATGATATTACTTGTTAAAATTTAAGTACGGAACCCCAAGGAAGGAAAATCCTACTTGATACAGGCTTTGGAGAAACCCTATTTTCGAGAATTAAGAAATGGAAAATGCTGATCAATCTAATTGCTTGGTTGGAACCAAAGTGCCGCTCCTCTCCTCCGACAAAGTGATGATTGGCTATGTGGGGAACACTGCACAGCACCCAAACTTCAGGAGTAAGCAAATTGCTGTTTTAGTGCACTCTGAGATCAGCTGATAGAAATCAATGCCAACATGCAGACGCAATCATTGGCACCTTTAAACCTCGAATGTATGTTGCCTACTCAGAAGACTAAGTTGGTAAACATTTTTCTCTTTGATGATTTTATGTTTAAAATGATTCCCAAGGCCTATGTGAGCTTTTAAATTGATCCAACCTTCTGACAGTGTCTTAGAAGAAATCATTCAATTCTTATAGTAATTTCATTCAAAAGCCAAGTGTAGCTTCCTAGCTGTAACATAAATGGCTTAAGCAAGAAAGACTTCATGGTATATTCTTATCCCAAGATCATAAAATCCTAATAGTACAAACTGGAAGGGACTTCTGGGACATGCTGCTATCCAAACAGACAGTGAATTGTCTCATTTTAGAATGCTGTTTTTAACTTCTTTTAACTGAAGAATGTGCGCTATAAAACTGACAACATCCACTGAATTAAGGATAAATCCAGGGAGAAGACCTGGGCAATCCAATGGCCACTCCAAACATTCTCTCTGCTTTGGAATCAGGCTTCGTACACCAAGAAAAAACAGGTTGCACACAAACTTTCACAGAAGGTGAAGCCTAGAAATAGCAGAGAAAGATTTGAATTTATTCACTGAATGTCCACTGAGTTGATTGGGAGCCAAATGTTGCTGTTAAAAAAATAACTTCTAGAGTTTAATGTATGGTCTTTGGGATCACTACGAAGACACAGAGGAGAAAAAAGTGATGTGATATGTTTTCTAAGCTGGACCTCAGCAATACTCCTTCTTGAAAATTAAATCAAATATGTTTAAATATACAAGACATAGATTTTTATTTTTATATTTTTTGACAGAGGGATTGACATGAAGAGTCAATGCCTCCTTTTTTCCAAAGAGTAAACTTTCAAAAGGTAATTCATAGTTCTTTGCTACAGGTCTGCACTTAGCTGATTATATATTTGAATTCCTTTCTACAAAATTATTTAAATTAGAAAGGCAAGAGAATCACTTAATCCTATAATGATTTTGCAAAAGTAGAAGCCATGTTGTTTTAAACAGGTTTTCCTCTTAGGATATTAACTGCTTAATTAATATTTTAATTTGAAAGCCAGTCAAGGAAGTCTGTATCTCCTGATTTTACTGATTGAAATAATCTACATAAAGTTAATAAATATTCTAGGGAACATAACTTGTATGAATACGAAGTCTATTTACCAAAAAAGGTTTAAAATTTAAAAGTAACTACATTACAAGAAAAGAAAATGAAGGAAAATACCCCAGAATGCCATAACAACTCACAAGATCATTTAAATATATTTCCTTTTGGTACTTTTAAACATGACTTTTTTACAGTTATAGAGAAAATATAACCTTAAGGTCTTAATTTTTTTCCATTTACTCTTAGGTAAATTTTATTATATTGCCATGCTTTGAGAATTTTCAAGCAAATGCATAAGAAGTCATAATTTGCATCCTTATTCCTTCATTATTATAAGTTAATACAGGGAAAATTCAGGCATATAACTTTATAGTTTTGTATTCTTTGCTTAGAAGCGATTATTACAAGTTAGAATAGCCACAAAACATTTTAGACCTTTTGATATATATAGCACCACATTGCTTTTCAAGAGTGGTACCAATTTACAGTACAGCCTGAAACATACAACAATATACTGCTTTGATTATCTAGCTTTAGGAGCAAGGATTCATTAAAAAAAAAAAACTTTTGCTAATTGAATACATGAAAAATTATACTTCATTTTTCTAAGTTTTAGTATCTTTGTTAGAGTACCTGAGTATTTTGTTTGGTAATACATTCTTACTACTGAGAGCTCTCTTTTTGAAGTCTTTTGCCAACTTATGTCGAGCTCAGCTCTTTACAGGACTTTTAAAATTCTATTGTTTCCTGATTTTTGTTTGATTTTATTTTATTATATTATAATCTTTTATATTATATTTAACCTTTCAACTCTCTGAAATTTATTTTCATAAATGTTATAGAATGACTAAATGCCTTATTCTCCCAAATTACTGATGAGTCAATTCCCAATATTTCTTGAATAATTTTTCACTTATTGATAAGTGTCAGTTTAAATAAACTTAGCAGCATTTTCTTTTTTTTTTCAAATAAGGTAAAGACACACTTTGAAAAACTAGAGTAGTACAGAACAAAGAAACCAGAACCTTATCACTCTTCATGGGTCTCACACACTGATAACTTCACTGACCTGTGAATCTGCAGCTATGTATGAATACACGTATATTTACCAAAAACCATTATTTCAAGAGCAAAAAAAGCTAGACAAGAGCTCTGACCACTGGACTGTTAAACTATGGTCGACATCTGATTAATGTAATTAAAACACGCTGGCAGTCAGATGGAGAAACATATAGGCACTTGGCTTGGTATCTTCATCATGTCAGTTCAAATTCTTTATCTGTCTTACACATTTCCCTTATTTTATTAAAGAAAAAAACAATAAAATCAATGATACTAAATTTGAAAACAACAAAACAAGATAACTATCTTCACTATCTGGTGTGTATGTATATTTCCCCCTTTTCTTTCCTTTTCTCTTTTCCTTCAGCACAGTTAGTTTCTTTCTTTCTTGCTTTCTTTCTTTTCTTTCTTTCTTTCTTTCTTTCTTTCTTTCTTTCTTTCTTTCTTTCTTTCTTTCTTTCTTTCTTTCTTTTTTTGGTACCGGGGATCGAGCTCACAATCTCATGCTTTTTAGGCAAGCACTTATACCACTGAGCTAAACCCCTGGCCCTTCTCTTTCTTTTTGAACAGTTTCTTTCCACTTCATAATATTGCACATTTTGTATCTTATTTACTATTTAAGCTTTTCACACTAGGGAGACAATATGATGTTTACATATGAGAATCTGATTTATTTCACTTATAAGTATGGTCTCAACTTACATCGTATAAAAGTCTCAAATTTATCCTTCTTTATGGCTGAGTAGTACTCTATCATATAAAAATACCACATCTTTTTTATCCATTCCTCTATTGATGGGTGTTTGGGTTGTTTCCAAGATTTAGCTATTACAAACTCTGCTGCTATAAACATGGGTGCACATATATTGCTGTGGTGTGGTGTTTTTAATTCTTTTGAGAAGACAGCAAGTAGGGGAATAGCTAGGTCGAATGTGGCCTCTACTCCTAGTTTTCTGAGGAATCTTCACACAGATTTGTTTGGAGCAAAGCTGTCTGTACCTCGGATATCTAGGAAGGTCACTGCTTCTTACGAGTTTGGCAGGGCCTGATGAGAAGTGTATGCAGCTCAGGGAGCTGATGCGGAAAGACTTTTCCTTCCCCTGAGATAATACAGACAACTCCTCTCTTGTTCCCGTGTATCCACCAAGGCATGTGGAAGATCAGATGTTCTTCCTGTTCCAGATCCCTTCCCTTAAAATTCTCTGTAAACAGCCTCTTCCTGTTTGTGTAAGCAAGCATGCTGCAGTTGTTGGGCAGTCCTCTCTCCCATCAGGAGATGGGCTCCACCTCACCTCAGTTTTCTGACTTTTCTCTTCATTTCTTTATTCTCCACTGTGCTTCCCCTGGAATTTTAAGGTGGTACTGGATGAGATACTGATTTCCACAATGGTTGCACCAGTCTACACTTCCACCGACAGTGGAGAAGTGTTCCTTTCCCCACACCTCCTCCAGCATTTGCTATTGGTAGATTTCTTGATGATAGCCATTCTTTCTGGGGTGAGACGGAATCTCAGTTTTGTTTTAATTTGCACCTCTTGAATGACCAGTGATGTTGAACATTTTTCATATATTCATTTGTGATTTGCGCTTTTTCATCTGAGAAGTATGTACTCATCTTGGATGCCCATTTTTGGATTAGGTCTTTGAATTTGGGGGAGTCTGATTTTCTTCAATTCTTTGTATATTTTAGATATAAGCCTTTTGTCTGAGGGACTGCTGGCTGTAAATTTTTCCCACTCTGTGAGTTATCTTTTTATTCTGCTGTTGATTTCTTTTTTGATGTGGCTAGATCCCATTTGTTTATTCTTTGTAGTGTATTCCATGTGGTCTGGTTTTGCTCATGAAGTGCCTGCCTATACCCATGTCTTCAAGATTTTCTACTTAATTTCTCTTCCAGTAGATTTAATGCTTCTGTTTTAATATTTATATCTTTGATCTATTCTGACTTTAGTTTAATGCATGATAATAGACATGGATTAAGTTTTAGTCTTAGGCATGTGGAAAAGCCAGTTTTTCCAGCACCATTTTTTAAGAGGCTATCTTTCTTCCAGTGTACATATTTGGCCCCTTTATCAAAGATAAAGTGGTTGAGTGTATTTCAGGTTATGTCTGCATTGTCTATTCTGTCCCACTGATTCTTTTTTTTTTTTTGGCCAATACCATGCTGATTTTGTCATAGTAGCTTTGTACTATAATTTCAAGTCAGGAATTGTGATGTCCCCTGACTTGCCTTTGTTGACCAGAATTGCACTTGCTATTCTAGGTCTCTTCTGTCTCTAAATGAATTTTAGGAATGTTTTCTCTAGTTCTGTGAGGTATAATAATGCTATTTTGATTTGAGTTGAATTAAATCTGTATAATAATTTTGGGAATATGGCCATTTTCACTATGTTGGTGCTTCCTATCCATGAGCAAGGAATATCTTTCCATTTTCTAGTATCCCCTGTGATCTCCTTTTTCTGAGTACTGTAATCTTCAATGTATAGATCTTTTACTTCCTTTGTTTGATTGATTGATTCCTAAGTATTTCATTTGATCTCTGTTTTCTGAGTACTGTAATTTTCAATGTATAGGTCTTTTACTTCCTTTATTAGATTGATTTCTAAGTATTTCATTTTTTTTGGATAATATTGTGAAGGATGTAATTTCTCTGTGAGTTTGCTTTTGATTTTTTGAGTGTTGACTTTGTATTCAGTTACACTACTGAATTTGGTTATTAAATCTAGAAGTCTTTTGGGGGTCTTCTATTTAGATTATTATGTCATCTGCAAATAATGATAATTTAACTTCTTCCTTTCCTATCTGTATTCCTTTTATGTCTTTCTCTTCTGAAATTACTCTGGCTAACATTTCCAGAATTACATGGAAGAGAAATGGTGATAGTGGACATCTTTGTCTTGTTCCTGATTATAGAGTGAAAGCTTTCAGCTTCTGACCATTTAGTGTGATGTTAGCTATTGGTTTGCCATAGATGGCTTTTATCGGATTGAGATAAAGACCATCTATTCCAATTTTCTGTAGGGTTTTTACCATGTATAGGTGTTAGACTTTATCAAATGCTTTTTTTGCATCTATTGAGATAATCATATGATTTTTGTCTTTGGCTCTGTTAATATGGTGCATTACATGTATGATTTGTGTGTTGAATCATCCCTGCATCTCTAGGATGAATCCTAGTTGGTCATGGTGTATAGTCTTTTTGATGATTTGCTACATTCTGTTGCCAGGATCTTATTAAGGATTTTTGCATCTATGTTCATTAGAAGATTGGACTGTAGTTTTCTTTTCTGGTTGGGTTCTTTTCTGATTTACATATCAGAATAATACTTGCTTCCAGGAATGATTTTGGCAGTATTGTTTCTCTTTCAATTTCATTAAAGAGTTTGAAGACTATTAGCATTAAACCTTCTTTTGAGTTTTTGTAGAATTCAACAGTGAATCTATCTGGGCATTTATCTTAATGTGGTAAACATTATACTTTTTCCCTTTTGAAATAATTTCTTCCACTATGGAGGACTATGTGGTTTTAATTTTCACTGATCAAGTATCAACAGATACTTGAGTGTCTACTATGTACTAGGTACAGGTATAAATAAATAGCAGGAGGTCAATGAGAAACAAGCTCGACAAGAAGAGCTCTCTTCTCATCTCTATTTCACAATGACATCTCCTGGTATCATCCCTGCCATAGGCATCACAGAGCTAACTGACTATCTGGGCAGCTCTTTCATTCTATTATTATTGTTTAAGTCCATATACAGGATCTGTGATATCAGTATCCATCTGGAAACAGTGCTAGCTATCTCTTAAATGGAAGAATTAATCCCTGAAAGACCCTAACGAACTACAGACATTGGGCC